>CAIGQV010016645.1:31910666-31935509 GCA_903798115.1 Danio jaintianensis | reverse complement strand
AGATAAACTACTTGGGTTGTTGTGTTACTATAGCAACTGTAGAATCACCACACCAGATCAATTAATTAAATTGTTGTGTTACTATAGCAACTGTAGATTCACAAGTACTTCACTATGGCTCAAAAACACCCTTTTTCATGTGGGAAAACATCAGATCATGTAAAAATATGAACAAAACACACAAATTAAAACTACAGCAAACTCAATCAGCCTCATTAATCAATGATGCGCTGCTGGTTCAGACGTGAACGGGCTTGAATGCGAGCGGCAGTGACAGGCCTCAGATCAGGTGAATCTCAGCACGTCTCAGCGCTTGATATAATGTGACGGGATCAATGCATTTCAATCCTGACCCCCTGCGGGTGGATCTGCTCTCGGCCTTTAACCCCGCACCGCAGCCCGAGGTACGAATAATCCACAGCCAGAGCATTGCAGGCAAATGGTGCGTGAAGAGAGCCATCATGCTTTATTCAGCTGCCCGTATACATATTGTTGTCCCTCCTGAAAGACTTACAGCAAGTAAATTTCTCTCTTTCCTCATGTTAGCCGTGCCTCATTTGCTTTCAATCAAAGGCCGGAGTGGAAAGAAATGCAGCGAGGAGAAAAAAAGGTGGAAAGAATGAGTGAAGGGATGAAAGTAGAGCAGTAAATCTGGCCACTGGATTGGAAGTGACGCGTAAATCGCCGTGTCCTGAACCTGAGCTGATGCTAAACGCTGACAAATCTCGATCTGATAGCGGCAGATCATTTGCATTTTAACGCAATATGACTGAACGTCTTTATTCATGAGGGCCTATAAAAAATCCATGTTCACCTGTCGGTTTGATGTCAAATCTAAATACTTTACATAAAGCAAACATAATGATGACCTTTATATTGCTTTAGTAATGCTCAGATTGTTGAGAGCAACATTCTATTTATTTACTTTAAAAACCGAATGCTTGATTCTGATTGGCTGATGAGCATTCTAGATATTGTCAGATAAAGGCACAGCTGAAGTAGTTCTGGCAGGTTTAGAGCAGCTCCATATCACTCCGCTGAATGATTAGAGTTATTACACAACTACACCAGTCAGAATCACATCAGAACGGTCAATAACTGACTCCGCTCTATTGAATTATGTAAGGAATGATTGAAATCAGGCTGTCTTATTGTTTGAAAATGCACCCCCCCCCCCACCATTTTTTGTGTGTGTATGCGTGTTTTGCTTTGATTTATTTACTAATTAACATCATCATTTACATACATTATTTAATATGCATATAAATGTGTATGATGTGATTATTTCTCTTTTTAATGTTTTGTTTATATGTTAATGTTCAGTATTTGATATTCATCTGTATTATTTGCAAATAAATGAATAATACCACAGATCTGCTGGATTCTGATTGGCTGATTGTCACTCTCAGGTGTTTAGCTGTGCTTTTATCTGACAATAACCAAAGTAGCTCCGGCAGGTTTTGGGCGCATTACAGCTCCATATCACTACGCTGAATGCTTGATTCTGATTGGCTGATGGTCACTCTCAGGTGTTTGGTTATTGTCAGATAAAGGCACAGCTAAAGTAGTTCCGGCAGGTTTAGAGCGTATTAGAGATCCATATCACTCTGCTGAATTATTAGAGTTATTACACAACTACAACAGTCAGAAATCTAAACAACAGACAAAACATAATGAAAAGCTGTGAAATGCAATGTACAAAAATGACTGTTGAACATTGTTATTATTATTATTTTAATTATGCACTGTAAGGGTGTACTCTCACTAGGCACGGTTGCCTTGAACCGTGCCGAAGCACGATTGTCCCCCTCCCCTCTCTCCCGATGGCCTGCACTCACATTGCATCCAAGCCGGAGCACGCTTCCGTCATCGATGACGCGCTGTTCAGTTTAACAGGAGAAGCGCTCTTGCTCAGCACAGTGGACGTTGCTTTAGTTATATCGTTTAAGTGGTTTGGGATGTGATGACACAGTCAAATCTTCTGCTGATCCAGCAGATCCAGCACTTCTGACGCTCATAAATGATCATAAAGTCCTGGTGCTGCAGGTATTAAGAGGTTTGCTGAAGATGCAGCTGACGTGCAGCGTAAACTATGACAGTTCGTGTTCATTGAACATTAGGAATGATTAATAAATCCATATGAAACAGACCCTTAAAGGTGACGTCATGTCTTCAGTTTCGGGCTCAGGCATGCTTTACACTCACACTACAAGCGTACCTTTTTAATCTGTCAGTAAAAGAGAGATCTGTGAACTGTATATATATTTCCAGCTGCAGTACTAATGAATGTATTGTGCATGTTTGTACAGACGCAGATCTCTTACCTTTGGATTTTCCAGAATGCCAGACTCATAGCTGTTGAAATACAAGTTTATTATTGTTATTATTATTATTATTATTATTATTATTATGCAATATTAGATGTAGATGAGCATAATAAAATTCACCTGATGTGCATCAGATTGGAGTCCATACTCCACGGAGCCTTTGGTGTGACGGGAACAGGAATATTGTGTTTCTGAGCGAAGAAGGGGCAAAGATTAATCGCATCCAAAATATATGCTGGTTTTGACATGATATGTGTGTGTGTGCGTGTGTGTGTGTGTACGTGTTTTTGTGACATGTCAGGACACAAATCTGTATAATGACTCAGGTATTACAAAAAGGAGGTGAAATATGAGGACATTGCTGACCAAAAAGCTTATAAATCCCCCAGAATGAGTTTAATCAGAGAGTAAAGCTGTACACTGTTTCCTGTGATGGTTGGGTTTAGGGGTAGGGTGGGGTTAGGACAATACTAAATACGGTTTGTGCTGTAGAAAATCAATGGGAACAAATGTAACGTACCCACTTTTCACAAAAACAAACGTGTGTGTGTGTGCGTGCGTGTGTGTGTTACATACAGTTTGAGGTGAGGGCACAATTATTCGCCCTCCTGTGAATTTTTCCCATTTCCCAAATGATGTTGAGCAGATTCAGGAATTTTTCACAGTATTTCCTATAATATTTTTTCTTCTGGAGAAAGTCTTATTTGTTTTATTTCGGCTAGAATAAAAGCAGTTTTTAATTGTTTTAAAGCCATTTTAAGGTCAATATTATTAACCCCATTAAGCAATATTTGTTTTGGATTGTCTCCAGAACAAACCACTGTTATACAATGACTTGCCTAATTACCCTAACTTTACCCTAATTAACCTAGTTAAGCCCTTAAATGTCACTTTAAGCTGAATACTAGTGTCTTGAAGAATATCTAGACTAATATTATGTGCTGTCATCATGGCAAAGAGAAAAGAAATCAGTTATTAAAACTATTATGCTTTAGAAATGTTGGAAAAAACTTCAACTATATGTGTGTGTGTAGTATATATAATTACTATGTATATGTGAGACAAATACACAGAAACAAAACTATACAACACATTTTGGGCTTCACATTTATTTTGATGGTCCCTTTAACTCATTTTGTTGAATTTAAATTACATTGCAGCTACATGCCAAATAATTCTCATTAGATTATAAGTAGACTGTTAGGTTGGGGTTAATGTTAAGTTGACGTGTAGATGCAAAGTTTCTTATAGTCAGTGAAATGTCTGTTGAAGGAGCAGTATCAGCACATAATAAGCAGACAGTCTACTAATACTCAAATGAGAAGTCATTGGCATGTAGTTGCAATGCCAATGTAACTACATGCCTGTAGTCAATGCAATGTAGTCAACAAAATGTGCAATAGGGACCATCAAAATAAAGTGTTACCCAATTTTATTACATAGATATTTAAATTTTTATATATATTTGTTTCATATACATATATATTTTATATCTAAATAAAAGTAAACATTCTCAAAAAATGCATTCATGTGTGTATTTATACATACATAATAAATATACACAGTACACACATGTATTATGTCAGAACAAACTTTTACTTTGGATGCGATTAATCTTTGCCCAGCACTAAAATAAACATGAATCTTTTATTACACACGTATAGTCAACATTCATTCATTCATTTTCCTTCGGTTTAGTCCCTTTATTCATCAGGGGTCGCCACAGTGGAATAAACCGCCAACTATTCCAGCATATGTTTTACACAGCGGATGCCCTTCAGTACTGGGAAACACCCATACACACTCATTCACACACACACACACTCATACACTACAACCAATGTAGTTCATCAATTCCCCTATAGCGCATGTGTTTGGACTGTGGGGGAAACCGGAGCACCCGGAGGAAACCCACGCCAACACGGGGAGAACATGCAAACTCCACACAGAAACGCCAACTGACCCAGCCGGAACTCAAACCAGAAACCTTCTTGCTGTGGGGCCACAGTGCTAACCACTGAGCCACCGTGTCAACAACACACTGCAAAAAAAAAAACAATCTTCCTCCCTTATTTTTTAGTTGAATCAAATGAACATTTCTAGTCATCTTAACTAATAATATTACCTTAAACTTTGCATACTGTGTTTTTAAATTAAGTTACTTCTTAAATTAAGCTAAAGTACTTTTTTTTTTATATTTTAGAGTCAAAATGATAATTTCTCCTTTCAGATCATCAAGTAAAGATCAAGTTTAATAAGGATATTCTGTACATTTTTCTACCATAAATATAATAAAACCCAGTGGTGGAAAGAGTACTGAAAAATCATACTCAAGTAAAAGCACCATTACTTGCTTAAAAATGTAGTGCAAGTAGAGTAAAAGTATCTGTTGTAAATATTACTCTAAGTATGAGTAAAACGTAGACCTTTCAAAAGTACTCAAGAGTTGTAAGTAGTGAGTATTACGCAATAAAAAGCTGATGCATTTACATCTAATTTGTGGATGTGTGTAAACGTAACGTTCAGTAGTGCATTTAGTTATTGCCCAGCAGGCACACAAAGTCATAAGACATTAATATTAGGTTAGATTTAGGTCATGACGTCAGCTGACCAAAATTCAATGTCTAGCCAGCGTCTAAGGACAACGTTATTTTGATCACCAATAACAACATCAAATGACGTTGATATTTGGTTGATTTTAGGTTGTGTTGGAAAGTGACCAAAATCCAATGTCGAAAATTTAATCTTAAATCATATTGACATCAAAAACTGACGTTTATTCGTCAGGTATGGCAACCAAAATCCAACATCTGATAGACACCATAGTGGTAACGTCCACACAACGTCAAGCTCTAACATCATTAGACGTTGATATTTGGTTGATTTTAGGTTGGACACTGACACCGGCCTGACGTTGAGTTCTGACGTCAAACTGATTTTCATGTCCTAACAAAACGCAACATTTTGGTCATCATACAGTAAACATCCGTCATCTTCTCATCAGTGACGTGCATCTAAACAGTCTCTGGGTCAATGCGTGTAAAGATTTTGGACATCTTCTTGGACACTTTTGATGCTTCAGTTTGCTGCATTTATAAAGCGCCCATGTCTTGAGGTAGTTCATTATGATGCGAATTACCTTCTATGTGCGATTTGATTGGACAGGAATCACAGGACTGATTTTTCTAATCCCCATAGACAAGAATAAATGAAGTAGTGACTGCAGGTTGAAGGAAAGTAGTGGAGTAAAAGTACCGATACTGCACTAATAATGTACTCAAGGGAAAGTAAAAGTACACATTTATAAAACTCCTTAGTAAAGTACAAATCCTGAGAAAAACTACTCAATTACAGTAGTTTGAGTATTTGTAATTAGTTACTTTACACCACTGGTAAAACCTAATTTCTGATGATTATTATGCATTGCTAAAGGTTTCATTTGCACAACATTAAAGGTGATTTTCTCAATATTTAGATTTTCTGAACCCTCAGATTGCAGATATTTGAATAGTTTATACACAGCTCAATATTGTCCTGATAAATCCTACATCACTGGAAAGATTATTTATTACATTTTACCAGTGCTTAATTTGTAAATTGCAAGATCCCGGAACAAATCGGGGTAACGGATCCAACATGTGACCAGAGGAGGGAGAGGTAACGAAGCATTCGCGCAATCAAATTGGTGTGCCAATGTAAGTGAATTACAGCTTGCATTAGTAGCTTTTATAGTGTGCATGTACTGGGAAAACTATTCTCTGCTTTTATTTTATTCCAATCTTTATGTATAAAACGTTTTCTCTGCTGTAAATCTATTATGAAAATAAATCTAAATTTATGCACAGGAAACTACAAGGACGCACATAAACAAGGCGGCCGCATATCGGGCTTTTTTTTTTAAATACTTTATTTTATTATTATTTGTTTTGCTTTTTTGCTTCTAAAATACTTGTTAAACGAGTTTGAATGAATGTTTCATCATCTTTTTTTGTCAACAGGTCAATTTGAACCCTTGATATCATCTATAGCCTATAATTATAGCCTGTTTTGTTTTAGACGTTGTACTTTGTTTAAAATAATTTCGGAAACCTGTCTTTGATCTACATTTCAAATTAAGCACTGATTTTTAAACGCCATTTTAAATATAAAGTAAAATTTAGAGTTACTGACATCATCATCATTCATTATATGTGTTTTTAAATTAAGTTTATGCAAGCTACAAGTCTGCAGGAGCTTATTTTTCAGTGGCCTGTGAGGAAGGGGATCGGTAAAATGAGGTGCCGGATCAGATTTCAGAGGCGTTGGATCCAGATCTGGCTTGTTCCGGCACAAATTAAGCCCTGCATTTTACCTTCATCAGTGTTGGGTAAAGTTACTTTTAAATATAAGATTGTAATTACAATCTTAAGCCCATCTTAAACACACACACGCATACAAATGAACACAAATGCAACAACTGGAACCATGATTAGATCTATTTTAGAAATCTAATTATTAAATTTTTTTGATTGGATCTCATTTTGCTTCCTAATGTCTTATATTTATAGTATGAATTAAACAAATGTACAGACACACACACACAGAAACACGCATGCACAGACATGCACACACACACTACAAATGATCTTTTATATTCCCTCATATATATTGTTTTCTGAGGCCCTCTAGTGGACATTTGATGAAAGAAAGTTTGTTTTAATAATGAAATGTGTGCATTTTAAAAGCAGTGACTTACACTTAATAAACACTTCAGAAATATTATTATTATTATTAAAATTTACTTATTATTATTAATATTATTATTATTATTTACAAATAATAATTATTTACAAATTATTTACAAATAATGTAAAGCATTAATGTAAAGTGTAAAACATATGCTGGAATAGTTGGCGGTTCATTCCGCTGTGGCGACCCATGATTAATAAAGGGACTAAGCCAAAGGAAAATGAATGAATAACTGCAAGTGTATTTATTATAAACTGCTATTGATAACCCTCATGAATGTAGTTTATTTGAGGAGCTGTAGATGTATTGATCAGATTGATCACCTCTGCGTACTCCATCAGGTCCTTCCGTCCATGGAAACGATTGTAAAACTCAGGAATCCTCCACGGAGCGATGACCTGATGGAGAAACACACACATTATTATTATTATTATTATTAATTTTCCTTCAGCTTAGTCCCTTTATTAATCAGGGGTCAGCACAGTGGAATGAACCGCCAACTTATCCAGCATATGTTTTACATAGCGAATGCCCTTCCAGCTGCAACCCAGTACTGTGAAACACCCATACACACTCATTCACACACACACACTCATACACTTCAGCCAATTTAGTTCATCAGTTCACCTATAGCGCATGTGTTTGGATTGTGGGGGAAACCCGGAGGAAACCCACACCAACACGGGGAGAACATGCAAACTCCACACAGAAACACCAACTGGCGCAGCCGGGACTTGAACCAGCGACCTTCTTGCTATAGCCTCTATTTTACCAGGAAAAAACCTCACTGAGATTAAAAATGTCTTTTACAAGAGCATCCTGGCCAACATTAAGCAGTATAGAGCTCACATGGGTTTAACAAATAAGAGATAACATCATTTATCCATCAAAACACACATAAAATGACAATTAAAACTAGTCAGAACATCTAGAGGACAATGTCTCAAATTCCAAATCCTTTACAATCCAATGACAATGATCCGAAAGACCGTATTTACTATATTCATTTACATATTTGCACTGTATTTACCCATCAGCACTTCATCTGAACTGTGGATAAATGTATCTGTTAAATTAAATATACAAATATTAAATATAAATAATATAACGTGAAGGGCGTCACGGTGGCACAGTGGGTAGTGCAATCGCCTCACAGCAAGAAGATTGCTGGTTTGAGCCTCGGCTGGGTCAGTTGGCATTTCTGTGTGGAGTTTGCATGTTCTCCCCGTGTTGGCGTGGGTTTCCCCCACAGTCCAAACACATGCGCTATAGGGGAATTGGGTAAGCTAAATTGTTTGTAGTGTATGTGTGTGAATGAGTGTGTATGGATGTTTCCCAGTGATGGGTTGCATGTAAAACATATGCTGGATAAGTTGGCGGTTCATTCCGCTGTGACGACCCCAGAGTAATAAAGAGACAAAAAGACTAAGACTAAGCCAAAAAGAAAATGAATGAATGAATGAATATAATGTGAATATAAATGAAAAACTGACCTGCACTTGAGGGTAGAGAGCGTAACACGTCAGCTCAAAGCGAACCTGGTCATTTCCCTGATCAAAACAACAGGACAAACACATAATAATAAGCATTTATATTTACAATAATAATAATAATAATAATAATTAACTAAATAAAACATTTGTTATTGTTTTAACTAAAATCCACTTTAAAACTGGTATAAAAAAGCTAAACATTAATGTAATTTCATTAATAGGGAATAGTGGGAAAGTAGGAAAACTAAGAGTGTGTGTGATTGCTTTATTCTGTATTATATAGTGCTATGTGTAGTCCTGTTAAATACTAATAATAAATCAAAAAGCATAAAAACACACACTAATATTTCTCACAGTTTAACCAAGAGGAAAAAGGAAAACATGAAAATAAAGACCATTTCAAATTACATTTTCTTATTATCTCAGTTGCACTCAAATAGAACACTCCTGCAATTGTTTTAGTAATTTAATATCATATATTTATAATCATTATTACATTTTCACGACTTTAGGTCTGGAAATATGTTGTTTTAAATTATAAAACAAATAGAACATCACAAAATTACTATATGATTTAACAGCTATACAATTTAAATAACTATACAATTTTAATAATTCAGATATCTGACTAATGCAATAAACTGCCATATTTATTTGTGTATTATCAGCTGTTTATGGCACTGCCGAACAGGGTTTCCGGAAAAGAGGGAAAGCTAATATTTACCTAATAAAGCTAAAATAAAAGTGCACGTGATCATTAACTGGCCTTGCAAATATTGAAACCTTATTATCATGAAATATTAGTTGTCCTTCAGGTTAATGTTTGAGCTAAATATAACATCAGGTGTGAAGGTAAAACACGGTCAGCGCTGCCATCTGATGGAGAAACTGCAGACACACACACACACACTACAGTGTGCATGAACAGCGCTGCTTTATTTTGCACCAGTGCTGGGTTTATGTACCACAAACAAACTTTACTGATAAGAAAATGTGTGTATTTGTTTGTGTGCTTGTGCATCTTTTTAATTTTGTGTGTTCATGTGTGTGGTGTGCATTTGTGGTCTACATGCCTGTCTGTTGTGTGTGTGTGTGTGTGTATATATATATATATATATATATATATATATATATATATATATCTCTCAGAGTATTGTCTTAATCATATTAAAATCAGAGTATTGGTGTCTATGTAAACGTGATCAGTGAAAGTGCCAGATGATGTCTCAGCTGTCAGAGACAGTGCATTCCTCTGCCTTTAAGTTGATTCCCTGCGCCCTCAAATGTTTCATTAGATTGACGTGTTTCCCCCCTTACACGCAACTTTTGTAAAGCATCTGCTGCACGTTGCCTTGTCAGAATCCTTGTTTGTTAAATACAGCCATACTTTAGAACGTTTCGTTTAAGCAAATTAGATGAATGCGATCATGCGCGTTGATGACGGGAGTCGCTCACTGTGTGAGCTGTACTGCGCGCTTTGCCTTCTATATCTAAGCAACATGAACAAACGCCTAACATCGCCGACGGTGTCCGTATCCCTCAAAGTTGTTTAAATGTTTAGAGATGGTGTGACATAACGCGTACTTATGTGTGCCTTTGATGCACCCCTTGATGCTTCTTATGTCCTTGTCGCAGCACCAGTGGCACCGAAATTAGGCACCAAAATTCATAAGCTGATTTGGTCCGGTGCATACAGGTTACAGAGGTACCGGTGGCATAATTCTGAAAAACAAATCTCTTATAAACCAACATCCAGCATGCTGCAGAGCTGAACAGTGCAGTGGCTTTACTTAAATATTTTTATCCAAGGTTATCATACTGTCAGAATCTTATACCGGCCCATGTGCTTATGTGTGTGTGTGTGTGTGTCTATGCATGTATGTTTGCATATATGCATGTATGTATGTGTGTCTCGGGATCACACACACCTTCCCGGTGGCCCCGTGTGAGACGTACTGCGCCCCCTCCCGCTGGGCGATCTGCACCTGGCGGCGGGCGATGCAGGGCCGGGCAATGGAGGTGCCCAGCAGGTAGCGGTCCTCATACAGAGCGTTGGCCTGCAGCGCCGGCCAGATGAACTCCTGCACAAACTCACTGCGCAGGTCCTCGATGAACACCTGCAACACACACACACACACACACACACACACACACATTCACAAAACACACATACAAATTTCATACGAACAATCACACATATGCACGTACACACACACAAATACACAAACACATGCAGGTGTACACACAAATGCACACAAACACACAAATGCAAACAAAAATGTATGGCGCACACACACACACACACAAACAAACAAACAAACCACAAAAACACACAAATACCATAAACACACACAAATGCACACGCACGCAAACACAAATATGCAAACACACACACACGCATACAAAGACAAACACACACATGCATTCACAAAACACACACACACACACATACAAATTTCATATGCACACAATCACATATGCATGTACATACACACACGCACGCACGCATGCATGCAAACAAACGCACACAAATATGCATGGCACACACACACACAAAAACAGACAGCACAAACACACACACACAAATATGCAAACACACACAAACAACAAACATACACACAGACATGCATATACACACAAACAAGCAAATGCACAATTGTACCCAAATACACACCCGAACATAACACACAGCACAAACACAACATGCACGCGCACACACACACACACACACACACAAATTAACAACAGCAACAACCTTGCTGCTATAGTATATTTGTACTTTTCAAAACTGCAAGATGTGTGAGGAAAGTAAAGCCTGAACTAGATTTTTCCAAATGTTATTGTGCAGCATAAAGCAGCGCTCACACCTTCTTGGCTCCGAGTTTCTCCGCTTTCTTCTGTGCCGCATCAAAGTCCTCGTCCTGTCCAATATTAGCCTGCAGAGACAGAAAAACACATAATTATTAACCACAAACCACTAGAGCTCAAGCTCGAGAAGACTCTGAGCTCAGAGAATATCCAAACTAGAGCTCAATCTGACCTGAAACAGTGCGTTTACTCTGCTCTGATGATGATAAAACAATGTTAAGTTCACAGGTCAGAAATGCATCGTCAAACATGCAAAAATAAAGATTAAAACGCTTGATTAATGCGATGCAAATTCATGCAAATATAGGATGCATCATCAGGAGAGCAGAACTGAACTAAATAGTCATATTATGATGATTATTGATGCTGAATGATCAATTATTGTCATGTTTTGAGCTCTACTAATCATAAAAAGACATTTCAAGACTGACAAAAGTTGTAATAAATGAAGTAGATTGTCTATTTATGCTGTCTGAAGCGTTGAGCAAATGTGTAAAAGCTGATAAATCACACAGAGAAGGACTAAGTAAATAGTAAAAGTGCAATATTTGAACAAACTGGATTTAACAGGTGAACAAAGACACTGAGCTAAACCAAACTGGCATATTATTATGATTATTGATGCTGAATGATCAATTTTTGTCATGTTTTGAGCTCTAGCAATCAGAAAAAAAACATTTAGAGATCTATAGACTGACAAAAGTAAATACATCAAAGCAGTAGAGAGGAAAAACACTGTATGAGGAACAAATTTTAACATTTAAACTTAAATATTAGGCCAATGTCTTCATTAATAATAAGGTAAATTGTTGTCTGATATCTACATAGTAGGTTTGTGGCTTAGGTAAGTTCAACAATTCTCCAGAAAATACTCATGTTTGACCATATTGGGAAGGGACATGAATATTAATGAGCTTTTTCTCCACATTATGGGATGTTGAGCTCTGCTCTGTCCACTTTTAATGTTGAAATTTCAACTCTACAGTTTAACAAAGTGACTTTTATTGACATTTTAGTAGTTTAAAATAATAATATAATGCATAAGAAATAATATCTAGAGAAATAAGTCTGTAAAATAACAGAAAATGTGCTGCAGTTTATTACAAGGTTTCTGTAGCGTAATATACAGCCCAGACAATATAGCACTGCAAACTACACTACCTGACAAAAGTCTTGTCGCCTATCCAAGTTTTAGGAACAGCAAATAATAACTTGACTTCTAGTTGATCATTTGGTATCAGAAGTGGCTTATATGAAAGGCAAAGTTCTCTAGATTACGCTTATTTGACCAAAATAAAATCGTATGTCTTGATTTTTAATTATGTAATTAGGACAGTAAGGTCTGACTTTGCTCAGACAAGTCTTGTCACATCTTTAAAGGATTCACCCAATCGCAAATTAGATCATCACCTGTGACAAATACTGTAATTAACACATTCCCAGGTGTGTAAAAGAAGAACCCCAGAACACCCAACCTTCATTTGAAATGCATCTTGACCTGAAAGCATGCCAAAGATTCTACCACAGACCAAAGTGCTGATCATCAAGAGCCTGAAGATCAAGTTTCATGCAGAGGTGGCAGACATCTTTAATGTATCTAAACGTCAAGTGGAGAGGATAAAGAAACTGGTGAACTTCATGACAGGCCCAGGTCAGGCAGACCCCATAAGACAACGGTTCGAGAGGACCGCTTGTTGATTCGACAGTCCAGGGCCAACCCTTTTTCAACTGCAGCAGAGCTACATAGCAACTGCTCTCCAGAAACCCCTGTATCTACAAGAACAGTTTGTCCAATTCTCATGCAGTGGTCTCAATGGCTGAATTAGTGCTCAGAAATCAGCATTAAACAGAAGACAATTAAAAAACGCGTTGCATTTGCCAAGGCCCACAGCTTGCAGGAAGGATGGACTGTGATTTTTCCCATGAATCATCTGTTGAACTGCATCCCAATCATCACAAATACTGCAGAAGACCTACTGGAACCCGCATGGAGCCAAGATTCTCACAGAAATCAGTCAAATGGTGAAGGAAACATCATGGTTTGGGGTTCCATTCAGTATGGGGGCGTGCGAGAGATCTGCAACATCAGCAGCCTGAGGTATCAAGACATTTGTGCTGCCCATTACATTACAAACCACAGGAGAGGGCAAATTCTCCAGCAGGATAGCGCTCCTTCTCATACTTCAGCCTCCACATCAAAGTTCCTGAAAGCAAAGAAGGTCAAGGTGCTCCAGGATTGGCCAGCCCAGTCACCAGACATGAACATTATTGAGCTTGTCTGGGGTAAGATGGAGGAGGAGGCATTGAAGATGAACCCAAAGAATCTTGATGAACTCTGGGAGTCCTGCAAGAACGCTTTCTTTGCCATTCCAGATGACTTTATTAATCAGTGATTTGAGTCATTGCAGAGATGTATGGATGCAGTCCTCCAAGCTCATGGGAGTCAGACACAATATTCATTCTTTCTCCACTGCACCATGACTTTATATTCTATACTGGACATTATTTCTGTTCAGTGACAAGACTTTTGTCTGAGCAAAGTCAGACCTTACTGTCCTAATTAAATCATTCAAAATCAAGACATGATCATATTTTATTTTGGTCAAATAAGCGTAATCTAGAGGCCTTTGCCTTTCATATAAGCCACTTCTGATACCAAATGATCAACTAGAAGTCAGGTTATTATCTGCTCCTAAAACTTGGATAAGACTTTTGTCAGGTAGTGTATTACAAATGTTCAGAAAAGTCACTTTTTATAACTTTTCAAGGTTAAAAGTTGTTGGAGGAAGGATCAAGCTCCCATAATGCAATTCAAAAGCAGAAATAAACAGGGGAAAATAAAAACATGACAAAATATATAATCACAAAATAAAGAAAACTGCTCATTTACAGATGTTTTTTACAGTGCACATGGCTAATTTCACAATATACATGTTAAATTAACAAAAGATACAATTAAACAGGCCTTATGTCTCTTCAAGGGGCGCTGAATAATCTGTAAATATATGTTTATCTGTATAATATCTGTAAATCTGTATATCCCACATTTTCATCTCCAGTTTTCAAAATAAAGAGTCCCGCACACATAGTATGTTTAATAGAAGCTTCTATAAATGTAATAATAAGGGGGGAAAATGATCACTGTTGTAATCTCACTAGGAAACATTGTGGCCAATCAAACGCAGCCTGTGGCATGCATATTAATGACCCTGTGTGTTTTGTTGTGATTGGCTGCTATTTTACACTCAGGATTTACTTAAGAATGTTATTATTACAATGTTAATCTCTTATTCAGCTATATCTGTCATAAGTTGGCGCCGCGGATGGCCGCCTCGGTGTGGAGCTCTCCAGTTTTTGCACTGTTTTTGTTCGTTTGTCCTGTTTTATGTTCATCGTACGAGATCAGTTATTCCAGGGACGAGCTGCTGAACATTCGGCAATACACTCCAACTAATCACCAACCAATTTTTGATTTCTCTGGCGTTTTGCTGAACATTGTTGTCGGCGGAGCAGCTGCACTAGGGAAACGCTACAGGACGCGCAGGCGTGGGAAGCGAGCCGGCGCGCTCGTCAGGCTCAGACAGCGCGGCTTCAGAACGGCGCTGCCGAGCATCCATCTGGCGAATCTCCGCTCTCTTCCTAACAAAATGGACGAACTACTTCTGCTTGCACGCAGAAACAAGAACTTTACCAACTCTGCTGCTCTGTGTTTCACGGAAACCTGGCTGAACGAAGCCATTCCGGACAGCGCATTACACCTACCGGACTTTCAGCTGTACAGAGCGGACCGCAATACGGAGTCAACGGGCAAAACGCGCGGTGGTGGGACATGCTTTTACATCAACAGAAGGTGGTGTACGGATGTAACTGTGTTAAAGAAGATGTGCTGTCCTGACGTGGAAGTGCTTTTCATTAACTGTAAGCCGTTCTACTCGCCGCGGGAGTTTTCCTCGTTCATTCTCATCGGTGTTTATATTCCACCGCAAGCACACGTGAGTACTGCACTGCAACAGCTGGCTGATCTGATCACAGAGACAGAACAACAACACCCGGACTCTGTTTTTATCATTCTCGGTGACTTTAATCAGGCGAAACTCACACATGAGATGCCTAAATTCAAACAGCACATTACATGCCCCACCAGAGACAATAATATTTTGGACCATTGCTACACCACAATAAAGGATGCATATCGTTCCGTCGCTAGAGCAGCTCTAGGACTCTCCGACCACTGCCTGGTTCATCTTATACCAACTTACAGACAAAAACTTAAAACTACTAAGCCAGTATTAAGGACTGTTAAGAGATGGACCAACGACACAGAACAGGCCTTACAAGGCTGTTTTGAATGCACTGACTGGAGTGTTTTTGAAGCTGCAGCCACCGACTTGGACGAACTCACAGATACCGTAACATCATACATCAGTTTCTGTGAGGAGCTATGCATCCCTACCAGGACCTACTTATCATTTAACAACGATAAACCATGGTTCACACCAAAACTTAGACAGCTTCATCAGGCCAAAGAGGATGCCTACAGGAGTGGGGACAGGATCTTGTACAATCAGGCAAGGAACACACTGACAAAGGAGATTGGTGTGGCTAAGAAGAGCTATGCCAAAAAGCTGGAAAACCAGTTTTCTGCCAACGAACCGGCATCAGTGTGGAAAGGCCTGAAAGACATCACAAACTACAAGACACCATCCCCCAGCATTGATGGCAATAAACAACTTGCAAACGAGCTGAATAAGTTCTACTGTAGATTTGAGACCCCCGACCAGACACCCCACACCCACCCTGACGATCTCTCTACACAGCCATCAACACCTCCAGCCATCTCTCTTTCCCCCCCTGCACTTCAGATCAGTGAGGATAATGTGCGTCAGATCTTCAGGAAACAGAAGAGAAGGAAAGCACCTGGCCCAGATGGTGTTTCACCAGCCTGTCTGAGAACCTGCGCTGACCAGCTGGCTCCCATTTTCTCACAGATCTTCAACAGATCACTGGAACAGCGCAAAGTTCCATCCTGCTTCAAATGCTCCACCATCATCCCAATCCAGAAGAAGCCAAAGATCACAGGACTCAATGACTACAGACCTGTTGCCTTAACATCTGTGGCCATGAAGTCATTTGAAAGACTGGTGCTAGCATATCTGAAGGACATCACTGGACCTTTGCTGGACCCCCTGCAGTTTGCATATAGAGCAAACCGGTCTGTGGATGATGCAGTCAACATGGGACTGCATTATACCCTACAACATCTGGACAAACCAGGGAACTACGCAAGGATTCTGTTCGTGGACTTCAGTTCTGCCTTTAACACCATCGTCCCATCATTGCTCGAGTACAAACTGACCCAGCTCTCTGTTCCTCGCTCTGTCTGTCAATGGATCATCAGCTTTCTGACAGACAGACAACAGCTAGTCAGAATGGGCAAAATCACATCCGACAGCCGCACCATCAGCACCGGTGCCCCCCAGGGATGTGTTCTCTCCCCACTGCTCTTCTCCCTGTATACCAATGACTGCACTGCAAAAGACCCCTCCATTAAACTCTTGAAGTTTGCTGACGACACTACTGTTATCGGCCTCATCCGGAACGGTGATGAGTCTGCATACAGACAGGAGGTGGAGCGGCTGGCTCTATGGTGCAAATGCAACAACCTTGAGCTGAACACGCTCAAAACGGTGGAGATGATAGTGGACTTTAGGAGAAACCCCCCTGCACTCCCCCCACTCACCATCATGAACAGCACTGTGGCTGCAGTAGAGTCATTCAGGTTCCTGGGCACCACCATCTCTCAGGATCTGAAGTGGGACATTCACATAGACTCTATTGTGAAGAAAGCCCAGCAGAGACTGTACTTCGTTCGTCAGCTGAGGAAGTTCAACCTGCCACAGGAGCTGCTCGTACAGTTCTACTCAGCTGTCATCCAATCCATCCTCTGCACTTCAATCACCGTCTGGTTCGGCTCAGCTGCCAAAACCGACCTCCGTAGGCTACAGCGAATAGTCCGGACTGCTGAACGAATCACTGCCACTACCCTTCCTACACTTCAAGAACTGTACTCTTCCAGAGTGAGTAAAAGGACTCGCAAAATCACTCTGGACCCTTCACACCCAGCACACTTTCTGTTTGAACTGTTACCGTCTGGCCGGCGCTACAGAACACCGAGCACAAAAACAGCCAGACACAGGAAAAGTTTCTTTCCTCAGGCCATCTACCTCATGAACAGTTAATTATTCCCCTACTGTGCAATAAACATGTGCAATACTTCTCCATACGCATTTGTACACAGCACCTTATAACAGTATACAATGCAATACTTTCTCCATACACATTTGTACACAGCACCTTATAACAGTATACAATGCAATACTTTCTCCTACGCATTTCTACACAGCACCTTATAACTTGTATAACTTGTATATTTATAACAAATCTGTACAACAATTCATCATCCAGAGCTCTATTGTCTAACTGCATCTCTGTTTAATGTTTGTCGTATTTTATTTTTTTTTATTTTATTTTTTTTTTTCTATTTATTTTGTGTTGTCACTTGTCACTTGTCACAGCCAAAACAAATTCCTTGTGTGTGTAAGCACACTTGGCAATAAAACCGATTCTGATTCTGATCCAGATTTTCATTATATGGCACATTTAAATTCAGTTTGTCAAAATATAGCAGACATGTTCTTCTATAAATGATTTAGTATCTTCCACATATTTTTACATATATGATTGGTATTTGATATAGTGTAGACAGAAATAAGCAGAACAGTGTATTCAGTAGTTGATTAACGATGCAGTATTTTTTTTTTTAACATCTGAGTAGGATTTGTCAAGCATACATGGTTCTGACTAGATCTAGATGTATCCGCAATCCCTCTACACTATAGTATCAGCAGGACAGTACTGGTTATGCATTACCCACGGTGTTGATGATCTCCCAATGAGCTCCTTACTAAACATAATACAACATTATCTAAAGTTGCATCACTGTAATGCATAGGTCCAGAGAACTGAACTCCTGACTCAGACGGCCTCATTGTTCATTAGTATAGTTCAGTCTGAAGCAGAAAAATATCTCACTCACTCACTCACTGAGAAGTCTACAGGGTGCTCTTTAGTTTTAGTAATAACATCACTCTCAGGTCACTTTGCATTCTTGTTATCTAGTTATTTTCTGATAAATGTCTAAATAAAAGCAAACCTCTGCTCATAAGAGTGAAGCACCTTCAGTCATTATGACTTTTAAATGTGAGCTGAATTTCACATCATCAAAACTTTTGGTTAGACGATTAAACCGCAACTAACCAACTTAACCAGTCTTACAGGTGTGAAGCTGTTAGGCAACTAAAACCACAATAAGCTTTTTCCCTGAAATTCAATTCCTGGAAAAAAAGATTTATATAAAAGGATACAACAACAATTTATACAACAGTTCTGTCTGGTTCTCGAATCTGATTGGCTGATAGCCGTGAGATATTAAAGCAATATCAACACTCCTACAGCCTCTTCACCCTTGTGTATTACTCCGCCCACACGAGTGGCAAGCAGAGGACACTCTACAGTTTGACAAATATTGCAGCTGTTGGACAACTATGTACAATGTACTTTTGAGGCTTTTTTAGTGGAGAATGTTGTCGTTTAGATTGCAACTATGCAGTTTATTTATAAGGATAGTGCCTATTTTAAATATTCATAATTATTATAATAATATTTTGAGATTCAGCGCGTTGGCGGCCATCAGCCTGTCATACTGAGCAGAGCAAAGACGGTTGACGTTCAGCCACAAGAGGGCGACAGAGACCGCATAATAAGCTCTTAGAAGTGAAAAACTGCATTTCTTCAGCGTACGTTTCAAACTACAGCTGAACAAATCATTATAGAACAGGTAAGTGACATTCTGAGTCGATCTCTCTCTTTGGTATAAATACAGCACTACAAAATACAACAGTAATCTGCTAGTGTTTACTTTGCTCTGGCTTTTTTGGGGTTAATTATTGTGATCTCCCGATTGCAACAGAGAAATACTGGGAAATCTCTGTAGACTGATGGCATTTCACGCCGTTCAGCCTTATAATCTTAAAATGTGAGCAAAATCAGCTGTTTTGTCTTCACTTTAGACATTACGCTAGAGAGTCATTCAAACACTAGCTCTACAGTGACGTTGGTGAATGAGCAACGGTTTCTGCTGTTCTGACATCAGCTGCAGATGTGAATGAACGGCAGAAGAAAGTAGTTCCTCATACAAAAGGGTTTTTGAGACTCTGTGTTTGAATTTCTTTTTTATACACACGCCGTCAAACTGTTGTATAAACGCAATATCACACTCGTAGCAGTGCCATATGGCTGTATATTGGCACTGGTGGGACACTAAGGCACTCGGCCAATATACAGCCATAATCGCACTGCTACTCGTGTGAAATTGCTCATATATATACAGGCGCTGGTTATATAATTTGAAAAAGTTGATTTATTTCACTAATTCCATTCAAGAAGTGAAACTTGTATAATGTATACACTCATTCCACACAGACCGATATATTTCAAGTGTTTATTTCTTTTAATTTTGATGATTTTGCAAATTCAGTATCTCAGAAAATGAGAACATTGTAAAATGGTTGAGTATTGAAGACACCTGGAGCCACACTCTACTCAGCTAATGAACTCAAAACACCTGCAAAGACCTTTAAATGCTCTCTCAGTCTAGTTCTGAAGGCTACACAATCATGGGGAAGACACGGGCTGATTGACAGTTGTCCACAAGACGACCTTTGACACCTTTATGTGGGCAGGACACAAAAGATCATTGCAAAAGAGGCTGGCTGTTCACAGAGCTCTGTGTCCAAGCACATTAATAGAGAGGCCAAGGGAGGGAAAAGATGTGGTAGAAAATTGGGATAACCGCACACTGGAGAGAACTGTAGAACAAAACCCATTCAAAAACATGGGGGAGATTCACAAAGAGTGGACTGCAGCTGGAGTCAGTGCTTCAAGAACCACTGCACACAGACGTATGCAGGACATGGGTTTCAGCTGTCGCATTCCTTGTGTCAAGCCACTCTTGAACTAAAGACTGAACTGCTGTTGAGTACTCCAAACTTATGTTCTCTGATGAAAGTACATTTAGCATTCCCTTTGGAAATCAAGGTCCCAGAGTCTGGAGAGAGAGATGAGAGGCACACAATCCACAGGTGTTGCTTGAGCTCCAGTGTAAAGTTTCCACAGTCAGTGATGGTTTGGGGTGCCATGTCATCTGCTGGGGTTGCTCCACTGTGTTTTCTGAGGTCCAAGGTCAACAGCGGTATACAAGGATGTTTTAGAGCACTTCATGCTTCCTGCTGCTGACCAACTTTATGGAGATGCAGATTTCATTTTCCAACAGGACTTGGCACCTGCACACAGTGCCAAAGCTACCAGTACCTTCTTTAAGAACCATGGTATCCCTGTTCTTAATTGGCCAGCAAACTCGCCTGACCTTAACCCCATAGAAAATCTCTGGGCCATTGTGAAGAGGAAGATGCAATATGCCAGACCCAACAATGCAGAAGAGCTGAAGGCCACTATCAGAGCAACCAGGGCTCTCAGAACACATGAGCAGTGCTGAACACAGACTGATCCACTCCATGCCACACAGCATTGCTGCAGTCATTCAGGCTAAAGGAGCCCACACTGAGTACTGTGCTGTGCATGCTCACACGCACTCATCTTCATACTTTTCACTTACTAAAACTACAAACACACGCACACACACAGATACAAAAGAAATAATACTATTTTTAAAACTCTATTTTAAAATAAAACTACATTTTAAAACTCTAAAATACGAATTATGCATGGTCATTTACTTTTTTAGTAATGTTAGTTTGTGTAATTCATGCTTCAGTGAATCTAATTTATGTATTTAAATTACATCTAATTTTATTAATAAAACATATTTAAGTTTTCAGTGTTTTGAGGGATATTTGGTGTATTCTGGCCTACAGAACCGTAACTACAGAAGTTACTGTAGGTCAAACTCTACAAACATGCGTCAAATTTGACTTTACGATGTGTACCGGTGCTCTAGATCTGCCGGTTTCAGACTGTTGAATGAAGGTTTTCTCACAAAGACTGATTGCCGTGATTATGCATTCACAATGGTATGAACCATTATAGGGGTGGTCAAATGTGTATTTATATGATCTATTATTTTAATTATTAATATTATTATTTAATATACAGATCAGAGCAAACTATATCTCACTATTAAAGGGCTGAACATCTTGTTTTGACATGATCAAGCTTTAATTAGGTGGGTAAACGCCCCTGTAATATGAAACATAAACTAATGTTGCACCACTATAATGCATCAGTGCAGTGAATCCCTGACTCAGACGGCCTCATTGTTCATCAGTATAGTTTATTCTGAAGCAGAAAAGACACACACACACACACACACACAGGATCAGCTTGTAAAAACAGTGAATGATTCAGTCAGACAGGAGTAAAAAGCGCCTGGTAAGCAGGTCTCCACAGGCCTGAACACACTGAAAAAAATAATCATATCTTTCATAACTCCTTCCTGCATTACAACATTCTCTGGTTTTCCCCGAAGGAAGTGAGGCGTATGCAGAAGAGCGGTCTGTGTGGTGTGATGGCGTGTTTATTAAAGCAGGTTTACCAGGTATGCGATGACATCATAACCCTGTTCCTTCAGCCAGACCAGAATACAGGAGGTGTCGAGACCGCCGCTGTACGCCAGCACCACCAGACCCTTCGACATCTCGCAGATTCAGCTGGAACAACTGCAGGAAAACACACAACCAGATGCATTACTATTGTTTCTAATAACTTTACATAAAAAAATAAATGTAATGTCATGTAATTTAATGTAATGTAAATAACGTAACGTCCGAAACTGACAATAGAAAGTGTGCATTTTTATGCAACCAAACATCTGTGGCCTGATTACATTGAAGCACTAAATGAATATGGAATAATAAAAACATTTAAAAAGATAATATTTTATAAACAAATAAAATAGTAAAATATGAAAAAAATAAATTCTTATTATTCTAAAAATTATTTTTAATTAAAATAAATGGAAATTTAAATAAATATTAAATTATATAAATATTATATTAAATAAATAGAAAAAATAAATCATCAAAATATATTATTATTATTAATATTTATAATAATAATAATAATAATAATTAATTTTATTTATAAATGACGCCTTTCTAGACACCCAAGGTCGCCTTACAACAAACATGCCAAAAACAATTAAGAAAACATTGGCATCATTATTTAAACATATTAATAATAACAATAATATTAAGAATAATAATACTAATAATAACAATAATAATACAATGTTTAAAAATAAAATTTATATTAATTATATAAATAAATAAATAAATAATAGGATTATAAAAATGTAAATAAATAGTTTTACATACTAAACTATTTCTATAATCCTATTATGTATTTATATAATTAATGTATACTAATTAATATAAATTTTGCAAATAAAGTTATTAAGACTCTAATAGTCTTGTGACACCAACAAAAATATTTAATAATAATAATAATAATAAAATAGATAATACCCTATTATAATAAAGTGAAACACGTTTTATATTAAGAAAACAAAGCCATCACATGCAATAAAAACAAATATAACACAAAAGACATTTTCCTTCAGCTTTGCTTTCATAATATGATATTGATAATGTCACAGATACTCCAAAATATTAATTCGTTTTGCTGTATTATTGTAATTATTAACTTTTTATGATGATTGATGCCACTATGGTATGATTAATGTGTATTTAATTGAGAACACGATACCAAAAACACCAGTCTATTAATGCTAAGCTCTTCAACTCACTACAGATCAACAATACTGACTTCTGAATTGTACATGAATATAAATAATGTTCTTTTATGAGCGTCGTGAACAAAGACAGCAGTGATTTCACTACAGAGGCTATTGTAAATCACTGCTACAAACAACAACAACAACCTGTTGAGTCATAAATCAAGCCAAAGTTAATTCCACGCCAATATATGAGCACATCAGATGAATAAAACTCACCGAAAGACAGCAGAAATTATCAATATGATTATGGATAATGGATCAGACGCGTGCGGCTCGTCCACAAAAACCAGTGTGTCCGCATGAGGCGTGCGCGCGCGCTCTCCATCCAAGCACATGCTCTCCGCCCGGCCCCTTTATCGCATCAGCCAATCAGAACACGTTCAGAGTGGAGAACAGCCAATCAGATTTCATTGTGTATTAAAATACACGTTCAACCAATCAGATAAAGCCATAAGACACACTCAACCAGTTTAATTAGCTGTGAACGCTGAATCGACTGACTCAAATACATTTAACTGTATACATAATCTCAGATTTAGGTAAAATAACTCATAATTAATATTTTGTAAAGAATTCTGAATATTAGATTTAGAGAGAACGTTCTATATAGTACGTAAAACAACTAATAAATTAAAGAAAATAACATTAAAGAGCTTATTTTTAGTACAATAAACCATACTGTATCACAGTGCTAAACTGTATAATATAATATTATTTAATTTAATATAATAATTTAAATGGGCGACACGGTGGCGCAGTGGGTAGCACAATCGCCTCACAGCAAGAAGGTCGCTGGTTCAAGTCTCGGCTGGGTCAGTTGGCGTTTCTGTGTGGAGTTTGCATGTTCTCCCCGTGTTGGCGTGGGTTTCCTCCGGGTGTTCCGGTTTCCCCCACAGTCCAAACACATGTGCTATAGGGGAATTGATTAACTAAATTGGCTGTAGTGTATGAGTGTGTGTGTGTGTGTGTGTGTGTGTGTGTGTGTGTGTTTCTCAGTACTGGGTTGCGGCTGAAAGGGCATCCGCTGTGTAAATGGTGGTGGATGAGGAGATTCCCCCCAATGTGCAAAGCGCTTTGAGTGTCTAGAAAAGCACTATATAAATGTAAGGAATTATTATTATTATTATTATTAAAACATATGCTGGAATAGTTGGCGGTTCATTCCGCGGTGGCGACCCCTGATAAATAGGGGACTAAGCCGAAGGAAAATGAATGAATGATTTGCTTGACTGTTGTTGTTGGCCTACTATTTACACTTGTAATTGTGGTTTTCTAATTTTGTGGGGAAAAAATCTAAATAAAATACATGCCAATACTACTACTACTAATAATAATAATAATACTAATAATAATAATACTAATAATAATAATACTAATAATAATACTACTACTACTACTACTACTACTACTAATAATAATAATAATAATAATAATAATAATAATAATACTAATAATAATAATACTACTACTACTACTACTACTACTACTAATAATAATAATACTAATAATAATAATACTACTACTACTACTACTACTACTACTAATAATAATAATA
>CAIGQV010016645.1:31871004-31882361 GCA_903798115.1 Danio jaintianensis | reverse complement strand
CTCTCTCTCTCTCTCTCTGTGTGTGTAGTAATCCATACAGTTCATAAGTAATCCACCGAGCTATGTCAAACTGTTTCTGGTCCACTTACTAGTGTTTATAACCCTACTATGGAAGTCAATAGGACCCAAAATTGTTTGTTTACCAATATATTCATCAAACTAACAGTTCTACGTAGAAAACAAACTTCTATCTGTCAAAATAGCACAGATTATACCGCTTCAACATATGTGATATCAAATAGTGTTAGCATAAAAGTAATCTAAATGTAATCCAAAAGTAGTCAGATTACATTAGCATAAACTGAACAGTCTAACATACAACTGACTAGTGTTTTTGTCTCTACTATGATCGCAAACGGGGTCCAAAATGGTTTGTTTACCAATATTTATCGAACTGACAGTTCCAGATGGAAAACAAATGCATAATATAGATGATCATGTCACACTTTTACTTAATATATTAACATTAATTCTTTCTCCACACGTAAACAAACACAGTTCGTGCTATAAATCTGGGAAAACACGAGTAAATAAGATGTGTGTCAGTAATACAGCAGAATAAACACAGATCCTTCATTCCTGCAGCTGTGTGTGTGTGTGTGTGTGTGTGTGTGTGTGTGTGGACTGAGGGTCTGAGAGGTGTGTGTATGTGTGTGTGTGTTTTGATCTTACCTGGTCCGCCAGGTCCTCTGCCGCGCTCATCATGTCCTCCTGGCCCATGACTGACCGTCGGATTTACATACACACACACACTGACAGTATAAGAGGAAAACGTGTGCGTGTGTCTGTGTGTGTTACACTCCCTGCAGAGCCGCTGTGTGTGTGTGTGTGTGTGTGTGTGTGTGTGTGTGTGTCTAGGCCTCCGCCGTCCCACAATGCAGCGCGCTGACACTGGCGTCGAGCACGCGCACAACGGCCACGTACACTCTCAGCGAATCATTTATTAAAATATATATTTAATATAAATATATTTTTACAGTTTTTATAATGCAGCGAAACACCACAGTGTAAATAATAAAATAGATATTTATTGTGAAATAAATAATTATATATTTTTTATAATAATTGTTGAATAACCAACTGTTAGTAATAATAATAATAATAAATAATAAAATATTTTCTAATAACAAACGGAATTGTTAAATACCTACAATATAATTATTTATAATTATATACATGTATTATAGCCATATTCAATTTATAAATAAGTGTATTATATTTTTATTAATTATATTTACTGTTGATATAATAATAATAATATGTTTACTATAATTAAAGACAATTTAATCCTGTAATAATATAATAAGGATAGTAAGAATACATCTTATTATAAGAATATTTTTAATAATAATAGTATATGCTCGATAGTGGGTAGCACGATCGCCTCACAGCAAGAAGGTCGCTGGTTCGAGTCCCGGCGGGGTCAGTTGGCGTTTCTGTGTGGAGTTTGCATGTTCTCCCCGTGTTGGCGTGGGTTTCCTCCGGGTGCTCCGGTTTCCCCCACAAGTCCAAACACATGCGCTATAGGGGAATTGATCAACTAAATTGTCCGTAGTGTGTGTGTGTGTGTGTGTGTGTGTGTGTGTGTGTGAATGAGTGTGTATGGGTGTTTCCCAGTGATGGGTTGCAGCTGGAAGGGCATCCATTGCATAAAACATATGCTGGATAAGTTGGCGGTTCATTCCGCTGTGGCGACCCCAGATTAATAAAGGGACTAAGCTGAAGGAAAATGAATGAATCCTTGTCATAATACAAATAATACTTAATTAAATAGTATATTATATAATGCTAATATTAATGATATTAAATTTGTAAGAAACTGACACAAATAAACAATTACATTTATAATTATATTTATGAATAAAATATGATTGTTAATTGCTAAATGTTTTAAATACTTATTGCTATATTAACGATAATAATAATTTAATATCATAACTATAATGATCATAACAGTACCAAAACACTGTTTATCAAATAATAATTATAATATTAATAATATACAATATAAAAATTATATATATATGATTATAATCAATAAATAATTAAATATATAGAATGATAATATATTAATAAACATAATAAAAAATTACAAATAAACTATTTATTAAATTATTTATTACTATTATTATTCTCAAAGGGAACAAATTAATGAAATCTACTCATAAAAAAACTAAATACATAAATGTATATTTTTTATTCATAAAAATAAACAATTTCTAATGCACTTTATGTTTATAAAACACACTCATCAAATACTACAGTTAGAAAAGGACAGAATCTGTCCTTCCTTCCTCGGCACACACACTCATTTAGCTGTAAAACACACACACACACACACACACTGTAAATATTGATCCATGATTCTTCATATTAAAGGAAGACAATAAAAGAGCATTAATACAACAGATGCATCTGCTGCGACGGTCATTTCACACACGCAATCAGCTGTATTAAAAATACAAGGTCATTTAGTGCTGGATTACTGCGCAAACCTGAAATAAAATCACAGGTGTTATAATGTTTTACTGCATTAAAATAAACCATCATTAAAATGCATGCTTGATTCTGATTGGCTGAAAGTAAATAATTATAGGTTATTAATAAGTTATGAATATGTGGAATATATAGATTAAAATAATTGTTTTAATGTGTATTTTTGTAATCATGCATGTTTGGAATAGTACGTTTTAAAAAAATGTACTTAAATTTATAGTATATGTAGTAAATATATTGAGAACTGAAATAAAATAATTGAGTAGAAAATGACCACAGAATCACAAAGAAAATTACATGTAAAAAAAATAATGTTAAGAATAACACACAAAAAAATATATAATATTAATAAAGAGAATTTAGCCCTGTAACAATGATAATATATTATATCATTTTTATAATAGTATATGCTCATATACATGCCCATTTATAATAGCACAAACATAACTATAAATATATTAAAATGATAGGCATCACGGTGGCGCAGTAGGCAGCACAATCGCCTCACCGCAAGAAGGTCGCTGGTTCGAGCCTCGGTTGGGTCAGTTGGCGCTTCTGTGTGGAGTTTGCATGTTCTCCCCGTGTTGGCGTGGGTTTCCTCCGGGTGCTCCGGTTTCCCCCACAAGTCCAAACACATGCGCTATAGGGGAATTGATGAACTAAATTGACCGTAGTGTATGAGTGTGTGTGAATGAGAGTGTGTGGGTATTTGTGGTTTCCCAGTACTGGGTTGCAGCTGGAAGCGCATACGCTGTGTAAAACATATGCTGGAATAGTTGGCGGTTCATTCCGCTGTGGCGACCCCTGATAAATAAAGGGACTAAGCCGAAGGAAAATGAATCAATGTTGTGCAAATACATATAATATTGTGTATATATATATAGTAATATACCTGTATTAGGGCTGCACAATATATTGTTTCTGCATCAATGTCACAATGTGTGAATCTGCAATAGTCACATCGCAGGAAGTCAAGCGATTTTAAAGTCAATTTAAACCATTTGGACACAAGAAATGGTCAAGTTTACCACTTTAACGAAGATTAATTGTGTTTATTTATGCAATGAAGACTGTAGAAAGTGAAAACATATGCTGGATAAGTTGGCGGTTCATTCCGCTGTGGCGACCCCTGATGAATAAAGGGACTAAGACGAAGGAAAATGAATGAATGAATGAATTAAAATGATAATTAATAACACAAATGCTTATTCCTATGAATGTCTATATATGTGCATATGAAATTCCCAGAAACAATGACTGTAAAATCTCACAATGTGAGTGAATTAAAGACTTTATTATTTCCCATTGACTCCGCCGACACGTTTAAAACCGTTCTTCTTATTGCTCTTCTTAAATTTCTTAGTAACTCCAGCAGACTGAACCTGAAAAACACAACAGAGAGAGAAATCAACACAAAAATACACACTGAAGTCTAAAAACCCCCACATTTATTTCTTAAAACAGTGTCGAATATAAACGTGAGCAAAAACAAAATAAAACATGATCAATACTTAATATTCTAATGATATTTGGCATAAAATAAAAATAAAAACAATGTATAGTTGGCTATTTCGACAAACATAATCATTTTTACTTTTATGCCAAATATCATTAGAATATTAATTAAAGGGCGGCGTGGTGGCGCAGTGGGTAGCGCTGTCGGCTCACAGCAAGAAGGTCGCTGGTTCGAGTCCCGGCAGTTGGCGTCAGTTGGCGTTTCTGTGTGGAGTTTGCATGTTCTCCCCGTGTTGGCGTGGGTTTCCTCCGGGTGCTCCGGTTTCCCCCACAGTCCAAACACATGCACTTATAGGGGAATTGATGAACTAAATTGGCCGTAGTGCATGAGTGTGTGTGTGAGAGAATGAGTGTGTGTGGGTGTTTCCCAGTACTGGGTTGCAGCTGGAAGGACATCCGCTGTGTAAAACATATGCTGGAATAGTTGGCGGTTCATTCCACTGTGGCGACCCCTAATAAATAAAGGGACTAAGCCGAAGGAAAATGAATGAATGAAAGAATGAAGAACTCCATCTGTTGATAATTTACTCAATATTTCCACCCTCAGAGTTTCAGTAGTTATAGAATAGATTTCCAAAAGTCTCATATAATATATCTACTGAAAGAGAGAAAATATACATTTACAAACCGAATTGTACATAAACAATACAAAAGTCTTGTGGTGGATCCCAGTTGTAAGAGCAACAGATAATAACTTGACTTCTAGTTGATCATTTGGAAAAGGGGCAGAAGGTGGATTTTTCCCATGAATCATCTGTTGAACTGCATCCCAATCAGCACAAATACTGCAGAAGACCTACTGGAACCCGCATGAACCCAAGATTCTCACAGAAATCAGTCAAGTTTGGTGAAGGAAACATCATGGTTTGGGGTTCCATTCAGTATGGGGGCGTACGAGAGATCTGCAACATCAACAGCCTGAGGTATCAAGACATTTGTGCTGCCCATTACATTACAAACCACAGGAGAGGGCAAATTCTCCAGCAGGATAGCGCTCCTTCTCATACTTCAGCCTCCACATCAAAGCTCCTGAAAGCAAAGAAGGTCAAGGTGCTCCAGGATTGGCCAGCCCAGTCACCAGACATGAACATTATTGAGCATGTCTGGGGTAAGATGGAGGAGGAGGCATTGAAGATGAACCCAAAGAATCTTGATGAACTCTGGGAGTCCTGCAAGAATGCTTTCTTTGCCATTCCAGATGACTTTATTAATCAGTGATTTGAGTCATTGCAGAGATGTATGGATGCAGTCCTCCAAGCTCATGGGAGTCATACACAATATTCATTCTTCTTCCACTGCACCATGACTTTATATTCTATACTGGACATTATTTCTGTTCAGTGACGAGACTTTTGTCTAAGCAAAGTCAGACCTTACTGTCCTAATGAAATCATTCAAAATCAAGGCATGATCATATTTTATTGTGGTAAAATAAGCGTAATCTAGAGGCCTTTGCCTTTCATATAAGCCACTTCTGATACCAGATGATCAACTAGAAGCCAAGTTATTATTTTCTGTTCCTAAAACTTGGATAGGCGACAAGACTTTAGTCAGGTAGTGTATAAGCATCAGCATATTATTCAATAATATTACTGAAATAAATGTAAAAACAGAAATTAGCACGAGTATATTGCACATTTCTATGTGACCCTAAATATTGCATAAAATGCATATATATGTTATATACATACACATAACAGAAACAAAGCTGTGCAGGCCATTGTCATACCTCTACAGCATTTGCATTTGCAGGCCATTATCACATAACACATTTATTAACGAAATAAATGTGATTCTCAAACCTTTCTGCGTTTCTGCTCCTGGTTTTCTACTTCCATTTCTTCTTCATCATCTTCATCAGTCTGAAAATCATCATCTTCATCATCTTTCATCTCCTGCTCATCATCTACGTTCTTCAGTCTGAACATTGATGCTGCAGAGAAACACAACACTCATTTAAAGGGCCGCTATCATGCCGAAATCATCTGTAAAATGTTTGATTTCTTTGCAGTGATGTTCTGTATTATTTCAATTGGTTCAGGAGTGTGTGTGTGTGTGTGTGTGTGTGTGTGTGTGTGTGTGTGTGTGTGTTTTTGTGTTTCAGTTAGAGTAGTTTATTTAAGACGTTTGGTACGTTGAAGATGTTTCTTTTCATGCTTTTTCTTCTTTTGAGATTTAGTTTAGTTTGCTTAATACAGCTAGGGGGTTTCATACTGTATTCACTCAGGGCTGCTGTTTATGCTAATGAGGGAGAGATGGGCACTAGTGGGCGGGGCTTTCCCCCTCTGATGACACGTACAAAGGGAGAATGTCAATCAAAGTGTTTCTTTCATCAAGTCTGATTATAAAAAACACATTTAATTAATGTTCACCATTAAGGCTGGAGATATTCACTCACTGCTGACACACAACTGGGTTTAAACCTCTTATAAAGGTGATTTTTGCATAATAGGTGCTCTTTAAACTTCTGTTTAGTTCTTCTGTTAGTGAATCTGAAGTGTTTGGCTCTGTGCTCATTTAATTAGCATAATACACTCCCACATCAGCTCCATATAAGGGCTTTCCACAAAGCGGCACTTGTAAAATTATAATTAGTCAAATTATGAATTAAGAAGAGACAATTATGGCACCAAAACAACAGAAAAAAAGATTTTAACAGTAATGAAGGTTGCTATGGACCATTTTCACAAGACTGTAATGATGTGTTTAACGCTCATCAGCATCATAAATCCTTGAAAGTTTTTAATATTTAGATTTCAAAAATAACATATGACTATTTATGCGTGTATAATATCATCTTTGCATCAAAAAAAATGTATTCCCGGTTGTGTGAGGTGTGTGTAATGCAGTGTGTATGGGGAAGGACAGTAAATCTGACATTATTCTCTCTTCTGGCTGCCGTTATCAGTCTCACACTATTGTTTTCCTCTACTGAAAGTCTTGAGAACACCATCCTGGAGTGTTTCTGTTATTATTTCAGCTAATAGGATTGTAAAAACATGATTTGTTTTACTTTCCCATTCACTGCGCTCTGAGTTTACACACTATGACCACTTCTGCTGTGGAGAAACATGCAAATGTCAAAAGGGTGCATTAGGAACGCTAATGCGAAGTCTTATAACGTATGGAACAAACTGAAGGAAAAAAGTAATGTTTGACAAGTTATAGCTGATTTAAAAAGTAAATGAACTCTTGCTACTGTAAGATTTTTAGATACCACAGATACTTTGATGTCTTTGAAAATACAAGCATGGGCTGGCTGGCTTCACACCCCACCAGGTGGAAATGCGGGAAAGTTCACTCATCCCCTTTCCCTCATTTACATTTGAAGCATCTCCCGCACTCCCTTCTGTTCACTCACCCTCCTATTCATCCAACTCACACAGAGTGGTCATCCCAAAAGATGAATGTTCTATATCAATCCAAGTGACTTTATCTATCATGTTTGATATCATTTAAAATGTCTCAGTGCGACTGGTACAATGGTCTCATTCCCTCGCAAATAGACATAATCGAAATAATAGATATATAACTTCGGGTATCTTTTGACCCACTGCTAAGGGTGTGCCTTTACCTAGGGGGCTTCCATCCAAATTACCATTTGTTCCCTATAGGCAGTAACTCTTCAGATCTCTTCAGATGCCACTAAATGCAAATGCCTATTGTTGTTCCACACACCCGCCTTTGAAGGAGATTCTTGGTCTGACTATATAGGGAAAAGTGTCCAAAAGTTCGGGGCGATTCTGTAACCAGATCAGCCCGTAGTGTAGAGCTACCATGCTCTATGCTATGTACTTTATGAAATCAGGTATGCATCTTTTAATCTTAGACCTATCTTTGAGTATTTGATGTCTTGTATTGATTGTTTATGAATTGACTGAGTAATTGGCATAATACATATTTACCTGTCTATTAAATTATGTTTGAACATATTCTGCTTACTCTGTAATTATTCATTTTAGTAGATTACGCTGTATCCTTGTTTCCGCACTTCCTACATCAGGTCAGTAGACGGACTAAAGTCCAGTTGAGATGGAGCATTGGCACACTAACTGTATTTTAGGGATCCGACTGACGCTTGATATGGATTCATGTGTACTTAGATGGAAAAGGAGTTATTTCTGCTAGGGCAACAAGGTGTTGCACGACTAACCTAGATGTGGTGCCTGACCTTTGTTTGAAAGTAATGTTGTTCTATATTAAGTGTGATGGAAAACCATGATCTTGGCTAAACCAATATTATAGAGAGCAGTAGTCGGTTACGTCTATAATAATGGCCTTGACCTCTGATTGGAAACGATAATATTTTACTCAGGGTGTACATCTAAGGGGACTAGTAAAAAATACTTTAGAATGAGCAAGCATGGGAGCGGCCATCTAAAAGTATTAGTCAATTACCTCTGTTTGATATTCAAGACTGACGAGAGTGTGACCGTGAGGGACGCCTTCGGCCGAGGCGATTTCTCTGAGCGACATGAGCACCCGAATGAAGGAATGTAATAGTTACGAGTAAAGACAAAAGGTTCAAACATTCATCTAAATTATATATTGATATACTTTTCTTAATGTTTTATGATTGGAGTCAGATAAAAAGAAAGATAAATGTATTAATATTCTAAACCACCCCATACTAAAATTGGAGTCAGATATGAGTTAGATTTAAAGTAAATCAACATTGTACATTGGAAAGACCGAACAGACAGTGAACCTTCATCCACCAGTAGACACCGTCGTTGGACTAACTGGCTGGACCTTACACTACTAATAATCTGTCAGGCTTGTGAATAGGAATTATATAGTAAGATATGTACTGACATGGATAGAGATCAGACATGCTGTCCTCAGAGTCACTGTTGTCTTCTTCACTGGTGCTGGGAGCCCACACTCCGCTGTCCTCTGTCTGCTTCTTCTTCTTCTTCTTCTGCACTCTTCTGTCTGTGTTCTCATCGCTCTCTGTGCGTCTCTGCTTCTTCCTGAGCTGCACAGGCACAAACTCCACACCCTGACGCACACACTCCTCATCTGAACACACACAACAATAGACTGAATGATTAAACATCATCATCATCTTCAGAGGAACTCACACTTAAGTTGCCTCCCAAATATACACTATGCACTGACACACTATACACTTATGCACTTTTGTTCCTTCGCTGTCGCCATTGGCTTGCTTGGTTTGGGACTTGTGGAGCTGCGCATCGATGGATTTGCTCTTCAGTGTTTGGACTTTCAGCAGTGAACATTAAACCACACTGAACTGAACTAAACTGAACTTCAACTGAAAACTGGACTGACACAGTTTCAATTTACTAGAACTTCTGTGTTCAGCTGCTGCGCCACAATCTACATTGTAGAAGCGCTAGAGAAATAAAGATGAATTGAATACTATGCACTACAAACTTGCACTTATACACTATGCACTATTATGCGCTACACACTATGCACTTATCCACTGCACACTATGCACTTATGCACTACACACTATGGACTACTATGCACTTATCCACTACACACTATGCACTATATTAATAAAGTATAGCAATAACAAGTTAACATCAGTTAATTTAACTAATCTTTATTAATCTTAGATGATGTTCATTTCTCAGTTAAAACTTAATGCGATAAAATCAGTCATAATCTGAGTACAAGTCATAATCATTTTTATATGAAATTAATATGTAATAAAATTCAGTTTTAGTAACTGCAATAAACAAATAATATACTGTTCTCACTGTTGATTTTAATGCTGTAACTGATGTTTTCTAATGAGACTTTAAATGTAAAGTGTTATCTATTGTACTGGATCATCATTCTGCAATGTAATGAGTTAAAACTGTCTACTTTGAACATGTATATACACAGTAAAGCAATACACCAAGCATTTTTGCTGATAAAGTAACCTTTTTTGCAGCTTAACATTGTGATATTGTATACCTTGATAATAGTAATCAACAATTAATCGTAACAATTTATATCATCATAAGCCCACTCACACTGCACTAAAGCCTTCTGGTAGCGTTTGCCGCTGACGTGTCGCAGCACCTCCTTTGGCTCACGGTTAATGTGACGTAACGTGAGTTTGCAGAAAAGATGATTACTGTGGAGAAAAACAAACATCAGTCAGTTTAACATCAGACTAAACCTCTGTTTCAGTCATTATTGTTGCTGCGGTTGCCTCGCTGTGTGTGTTTGGAGCTTGCCTCGCTGTGTGTTTGGAGCTTCGTCGCGTAGATTCGCAATTGACATTTTTATCATAAAATACTTCCCTATTCGCTAGTATTTGTTTCTCCTACTTAGGGTGAACAAACCCTTAATACATTTAAACAAACAAATCTACTTTAAAACGTTCTGTCTCTCGAGCATCCGCTTGTAGCTTTAGCCTACTAGCACCGCTGGTCAGCTAAAGCTACTGACTTCTTTCACTTACTGTCTTTGCTCTTTACCCTGTACAATGTCGCTTGTGTGTCGATCCTTGAGTGCAGGAGAAGCATCGATGGAGGCGTTGGAGTTGGAGCTGGTAGCTGTGGATTCGCAGATTCGCGATCTGAAGATGAAGCGAGCACAGCTCCGGGAACAGCGGGCCCTGCTCGATGTATCCCGGGCCGCAGCTCGCTCATCTGAGGTAAGTGTGCGATACAATCTCAACACTCCGTCCACCTCAACCCCGTGTGTTTCTCTGCCCAGGCCCAGCGCACCGAGGTCGCGGCTCGTCCAGGGGTCGTTCACTCCGGCACCCGGCTACCGTGGCCCCTGGGTGCAGCCGCGGAAGGTGCATACCAGGCCTCGGGGCAGAACGTCTCCTCCTCCTGTGTTCGAGATCCCCACGGAGAACCGGTTCGCCCCCCTCCGCGAGACGGGTCGCGATGTGGCAATCATCAATGACTCCATCGTTCGCCACGTCCGTGCTGCTTCCACTAAAGGTAACAATGTACGCACTCACTGCTTTCCCGGTGCTCGTGTTAAGGATGTTTCTGCTAAGGTTCCCACTATCCTGAGCGCTGGCGAGAGCATCGGAGCTGTCGTCCTCCACGTGGGGACGAACGACACCGGGCTGCGGCAGACGGAGATCCTGAAGAGGGACTTCAGGAGCCTGATCGAGACGGTTCGACGCACCTCGCCCGCCACGCAGATCATCGTTTCTGGACCGCTTCCTACCTACCGCCGAGGAAATGAAAGGTTCAGTAGACTTCTTGCTCTGAATGAATGGCTATTAACATGGTGTAAAGAACAGAAGTTGCTCTTTGCCAATAACTGGAATCTAAAGCGGCCTAGGTTTATCCGTGCTGATGGGCTACACCTGAGCAATGCTGGAGCTGAACTCCTGTCGGACAACATCTCCAGGATGC
>CAIGQV010016645.1:31839179-31856004 GCA_903798115.1 Danio jaintianensis | reverse complement strand
ACTCGCACTAAACTCTAGGCTTATGCTAGTTTTATTGAATAAAATCAGCAAACAACATAAATAAAATATGACAGCAAGACGCTGCGGTGCTAGAAACTTGTATTATTGTCGGCTAAGTGAAGTAACGGCTTTGAAGTAACTTAAGGGTGCCTGATAACATAACTGCCTGCGCCTCAATGTGCATACTGTCCACCCTAAATTATTGAATATTACAAATGTTATATACCATTTAGATCAGAAAGGTGGATATGCACATTGAGACGCAGGGATATCGATGATTCACACGAGTCGTTCATAACGGGGATTCATTCACAAACGAATCGCTCCCTCTGTTAGCATTAGAAGTGAAAGCGGGAGAGGGGGTGTGTTTCAGGACACGGGTTAGATCAAATTTAACAGGGAGGGAGGATCATACATTTCCGTGCGCTCACTTATCCATCGATGTAGAAAAGTGATTACAGGGAGTAGAAAAATTATAATTTTCGTAATTTAAAAAAATATTTGCATACTGACCACCAGGAAACTCCCGATCATAGATATATTCAGTTCAATTCAATATATATATGTATATATGTTTATATAGATGTATGGCTCCGGATGGCCAGTCCTCCACTGCACCTTGGTCACACATTCATTTCAAAGGAGTGCTACCCTGTACTAAAATGGCGGCTCTATTGACACATTCCTTCCAATAGGCAACAACAGGGTAGGCGACATCTAATGTAAATATCTATGGATACCTCAGACAGACCTAATCTGAGAACTGAAAACAAACAGGAAGTGCATTTTCAGATTTTAATTAAAGATTACAAGCGCAAACTATTTTTATTTTTCTTAATGACATGCACAGATGAATTGCTCCGTACAAAACTAGCAGTGTGAGTGAACAAACTCAATATGGCCAGCTTTGATTTCATGGGGACTTTAAAGATTAAAAATAGTAGATTACAGCAACGAAGCTACAGAACAGGACATTTTTAAGATGTAAAATATGCGCGTATGGGTAAAAATGGGCCTTGAAAACAAAGTAACAATGCAAAAACATGCACACTTCTGTTTGGCAGGAGATTCAAAAGATTACACATGGTCCTAATTGATCTTCATTGAGCGGAGTGTAATGTGCTTTTTGATTTTGGGATGAAATGCAACTGTGGACTGATGCATTCTGGGTAAATGTGACGCTCATCAGCACACATAAATGCTGCTGTTTCCAGTGATGCTTTCACAACTCAATTAAAGAAACCCCAGACGGCATCCTGACACTGCTAACACACACACACACAATTCAGATCAAACATGAACTAAAGAGCAGCACTACTGACCTCACAGACACATCCGCAGCGTCTTCACAATCCAGAAGAAAACTAAAGTAAACAACAAAAACACACAACTCCTACACAAACTAATGAGGCACATTCAGGTCCCGGGAACAGCTTCATGACCATTCTGCACATCGTTACTCCCAAAGGATCTCCTTACAGTGATGTTTAGGATTAATATTACAATTATAATGTAGTATATGAATATTATTCTGGCTTATGATAATTCTGCACATCTTTCCATATTAAATGATAAAACCTCATTCTCGTTAGAGTAATGGAGTGAGATGTTTATAATTAATATTTAATATGTAATATTTTCATCATGTAATGAGAAATTATGGGAAAAAATGTGCTTCATTTCATGAAAACAACAAATTAAAGTCACAAAAACGGCTCCATTTTCTTTATGTAGAACGTTTCTCCTTTCTGTTTAATGAGAGATTGAGCAAAACACACCTTACACCTGCTGGAGACAGAGATGAGCTACTGCTAAACGCTAATCCTAACAGTGACGTCAGTGTGAAACTAATGGCTTCATTCTAGAGTTTAGATCCTGCAAACACACCCACAGCTTCTGGGGTTTGCTGCAGTGTTTAGCTGGCGTGTGTATGTGTGATGTGTGTGCTCTGAGAGGTTTTTCTGAACTTAAGGTCTTGTAATAAAGGTAAAGTGTGTGTGTTTGAGTCTGTGTGTGTGTTAGCTAACATTAATGCACATTCAGTCTTTAGGACAACTGTTTTTAAAACTTAATGGTCCCAAAATAAGCCTCACTTTGCTTGTATATTTTTCAGCCTTCTTTCAGAGCCTGTGTATATGAGTGTCATTTCTTATATGTGTGTGTGTGTGTGTGTGCTTGCGTGTATGTTTCAATATAAATATAAACATTGAAAAAGACATGCACAATGTGAAGAGTTCATTTGCAAAAACAATTATTCATAAATCACAATAGAAACATGATTTATGAATATAATAATAATGCATTTATCATTGTTTTTGCAAAAGAAGCATTCATATACACACAGCATTTTCATGTACACACAGTGAAAACTGCTGAAAAACTGCTCTTGCCATGATTACTTTTGGTGTGAGGTGTGACCTGGATGTGTGTGTGTGTGGTCCAGTATGGCGTCCTGATAAACATAAAACACTAAAGCGCACATCATCATCATCATCATCCTCCTCATCTGGAGCAGAGCTGCTTGTGCTCATTAAAACACTACTGTACAAACAGGGTCAGAGGTTGAGAGTGTGGCACGAACCCTAGTGCAGGGACAGTGGAGGGTGCTTTCACTGAGGTCCTGTGCTGCGTGTCAGCGCCGCCGTCCTCCTCGCCCTCTCCTCTTGGCTGGAGTCCTGCCGCGGCCGCGCTCACTGCACCTCTCCGGCTCCAGTTTCTCTTCCGGCTCCGGCTTCTCTTCCGGCTCCGTCTCCAGTTTCTCTTCCGGCTCTGGCTCCGGCTCCGGCTTCTCCTCCTGCTGTGGGGGTGTACTGCTGGTGTTGGTGTTTGGAGACGCTGACGGACACACAGAGCTCTCTTCTGCGCTGATGAGTCCCGCTGCTGCTGCTGCTACTACTTCTTCTGCTTCTGCTGAGGTCGAACCCGAGTCTTCATGCTTCTTTAAGGCTTTATAACGCTGCACAATCACAAAATCAGCATCATTAAAGCTTGTGAAGCGCTTTAAAATGTGCATTTTTATTCGAAGTTTGGAGAGAGGATGAAGAGAGGCGGAACAAAGTAGCTCCTCCCTTTATTAAAAAACAGTCAATAGCGTTTTTTTGCACTCCCTCTCTCTCTCGCTCTCTTTTAGAAACCTCTCAAGGTTTTTCACATTCAAAATTCCCACAGGTTTCTTGTTTCTTGTGAGGGTTGGGGTTGAGGAGCCATATAATAACCAGTTTTTACTGTATAAAACACATTACACCTATGGAAAGTCCCTATAAATCACATATACAAGTTTGTGTGTATGCGTGTATACGCACACATAACACATGCACACACATATAAATATATATAAATAAATATAGTGTTTGCCCCCTTACTGATTTCTTTTTTCCCCTTAATAATAAAAATCTTTGTTTCCAAACTGCATCATGCATTTACTTTGATTAAAGGTGCAGTAGGTGACTGTCTCCAGAAATAGGTGTTGTTGTGCTGGTTGAAAGTCTCTTCACATTCCAGTAGTAATGATTAAAGTAAATGATTTAAATGTATTTATATGTGTTTTTATATTCTGGCTGCGGCATAAGACTAAAAAATGTTCATCCAATTAAATATTGTCAGGCTGATAATTCTGATAAGTAGCCCAAACTGTCTGTCAACAAATGTAGATTTGTACAACTGCGCACCCCTGTTCATGCAGATCCGCTGTTTGTGTGTTCACGTGTACACGAGACAGTCACAGCGAACACAGCAGAATCAAAACTTTTTAAAATCCCAAATGAATATTGGAGTTCTGCACGCTGGAGGAAGGACGACACCATGGCTGAAGTATTTCTGTTAAACCGATAATGTTCTGTTTTAACTCTTTTAGTCACTCAAAGCTGATGTAGTTGTGTTGTTATGAATGGGTTATCTGCACAGAAGTGTTGTTCAGCCACTGAAATCTCCCGCTGAAAGATTGATGGGACTATTCTCAGTTTCATAAGGTCCTTTTACAACATCAATAATGTAGATTTTTATTTAGTTGAACAACAAAACATCAGTAAATAGCGCTACTCCGCCTAGCCTGCTTTACTGAGCTGAAGCTGGGTTTATATTCACATTGGGTCTTGTTGAACAATGACAGCCTGTGACGCTCCCTATATTGTTCACCGCTACTATGAATATTCGCTCTGAAACAGCATGTAAGTATGGCTTAGTAATAAGTGTAATTCCTGCACGCGCACTAAGCATACAGTAGTGGCTTTAGGACAAAGTGTGTGAGAGAGTGAGACCAGCGATGCATGAAATATTGCACATTATGACGAGTTCTGCTGCTACACAACTGAAACCTGCTAGATATAATACAGTTTCTCGTTGGGAATTGTAGTATTATAAAGCACTGTAAAGTTTTCTGACTGGCGAATGACATCATCTTGTGGGTCTCTGTCATCTTTATGGTGTGTGTTCGTGATTTCAGGAGGCGTGGCTTTGGACAGCAGGGGAGGCACTGTGTTTCAAACATTTTATGCTAACCGGTTAGAATTCAGGCAGATCACCTACTGCACCTTTAATATTTAAATTAGTGATGATCTGAAACATTAAAGTGTGACAAACACTCAAAAGAAAAAAATCAGTAAGGGGGCAAATACTTTTTCACACCATTGTATGCATGCATGCATGTCTTATATTTTGCTCCCAAATTTAATTAATTTTAGCCCATAACACACTGAGCATATGTCATAATATTATCCTAATACACCTAAAACACGGATTGTCATAAAAACTCGTCAATGGTAGGAAAGCAATGTCTCTTAATTGACAAAATATGCTAAAAAAATGAGTTAAAAACCATCCATGTTGTGTTTTTCAGTAGAGGATTGTCAGCATTATCTTAGGCGTACCTTCAGATTCTGGAAGTGTTTGATGGTCTTGCAGTGAGTGTGTCGAGCCGAAGACTCAAAGTGATAAAACTGATCACAGAGTCGACAGAGAAACCCGGACACAGGAACCACAAAACTAGATCCTGATGACAACAACAAAACACAGGATTACAGTATAAACACATGTAGAAGAAGATGATTATTCAATACAGTGTTGGGTAGGGGTGTCAGAAGTAATCGTTTCTTCGATGCAATGTAGATGCGGATGATTTGGTTGCAGTACTAGATCATAACCGGTTATTACGTATCATTTATCTCATATGCGCTGTCAGAGCGAGGGATGCGAGTGCGAGAAATTAAAATGCTCCAACTACTTAAAAAGCAGACAACTGTGCAAGCGGGATTAATATTATTTACATTTGTTTATTTGCTATAAATGCTCCTGTTGTCTTCTGTGTGTGTACTTGAGTTTTGTTTGATATCATAATAATAATAATAATAATAATAATAATTCCTAACATTTATATAGCGCTTTTCTGGACACTCAAAGCGCTTTACACATCGGGGGGAATCTCCTCATCCACCACCAGTGTGCAGCATCCACCTGGATGGCAGTCATATTGCGCCAGACCACACACCAGCTGATTGGTGGAGAAGAGATTGAAGCCAATTATGATATGGGGATGGTTAGGAGGCCATGATGGACAGAGGCCATTGGGCAAATTGGGCCAGGATGCCGGGGTTAAACCCCTACTCTTTTTCAAGGACAACCTCAGTTTAACGTCTCATCTGAAAGACGGCGCTCACTGACAGTATAGAGTACCCATCAATATACTGGGGCGTTACAACCCACACAGACCGCAGGTTGAGTGCCCCCTGCTGGCCTCACTAACACCACTTCCAACAGCAACCTAGCTTTTCCATGTGGTCTCCCATCCAGGTACTGACCAGGCGCAGCCCTGCTTAGCTTCAGTGGGCGACCGTGTGAAAGTTGCAGAGAGCTAGCTGCCGGCTCATCAAAAGAGTATTTTCTTTGAGGAGGTCAAATTAAAGGTACATTTCATATATCTGACTGCTTGTATTAAAGGACACCATTGTGTTCTTGTGTTGTGAAGTCAAATTTAAAATTGTGTATGGAAAGCATCATCAATGCACCGTGATATTGAGACATGATAATCGTAACCGAACCGAGATCATTTTAGGTTCATTGTTGGGTGAGTTACTACAAAAGAAACAATCAATCACTAATTATTAGCAATTACATCATTAAAATTGTATTGAAAGTAGTTTAATAAGAAATGTGAATACACTTCACTCAATACACTGCAAAAAATATTTCCTTTTTTTCGTTTTTGTCTCGTTTCTAGCCCACGCTCAACATTGTCTTGTTTTCAGAAATAATGAGTCAAAATGAAGTGAGTTTTTCCTTAAAACAAGCAAAATAATGTTGTTTGGGGGAATAGGGGAAGCAAAATAATGTTTATTTCGCTTACCATGTTCATATTAATTTTGTTTCACCTGTCTTATTTGTGTTTCTATGTGTGTGTTTATTACTCACCATACACTGTGTCTGAGTCAAACTCCTCGTCTTCATCCAGATCTTCCATTGTGACCTCCATCTGTGCAGAAAGACCCTCCTGGAAGACGAACACCCACACGTTATTTTGCTAGATACTAGTATTACTAAAGAAGATGTAGACCTTTACAATGTTTTTATTTCAATTAATCGTCAACACTCTTCTGCAGACGTAATAACAGAAAACTCACACACACCTTGCCATTCTCTTCGTCCTCGCGCTCGTCGTCGCTGCAGAAATCTCCATCTTCTTCTCCCAGTAACATCACAGTGTTCAGTTCCTCCACATCACCAGAGCCGGACTCCTTCCACAGCTGACAAACAATAATACTCACTCCATTAAAACACTGCCAGAGTCCTTGTTGAAGCATTTATTTTTTCATGCTAATATGATCATATTTATATGTTTATATTGTCTGTAGGTCAATGACGTAAGGGCTTTTCAAGCAATTAATTTAATTAAAAATAATTAAAATATTAATATAAGTGCAACAATTTAGGAAAAAATAATATTTTCACTATAATGCACTTTTACTATTGTCTGTCATTATCAGAAAAAGAACCATTTGATGAATCGCAATCACATCTAAATATATTAGCGCTGGGCAAAAATTAATAGCATCCAAAATAAAAGTTTGTTTTGACATAACTGAAGTGTGTGTACTGTGTATATTTATTATGTATAAATATGCATGCATTTATTTGAGAAAATATATATAATTAGCTATAAATACGTGTGTATATAATACAAATTTTATATAAATGTATAAATCTAACAATAGTTTTGCTTCTATGTATGTGTATATCACATATAGATAATAAATATATATAACACACATATGTCTAAACAAACCTTGATTTTAAATGCGATTAATCGCGATGTACAGTCGTGGCCAAAGGTTTTGAGAATGACACAAATATTAGTTTTCCCAAAGTTTGCTGCTAAACTGCTTTGAGATCTTTGTTTCAGTTGTTTCTGTGATGTACTGAAATATAATTACAAGCACTTCATACGTTTCAAAAGCTTTTATCCACAATTACATGACATTTATGCAAAGAGTCAGTATTTGCAGTGTTGGCCCTTCTTTTTCAGGACCTCTGCAATTGGACTGGGCATGCTCTCAATCAACTTCTGGGCCAAATCCTGACTGATAGCAACCCAGTTCTGGAGTTTGTCAGAATTAGTGGGTTTTTGTTTGTCCACCCGCCTCTCGAGGATTGACCACAAGTTCTCAATGGGATTAAGATCTGGGGAGTTTCCAGGCCATGGACCCAAAATTTCAACGTTTTGGTCCCCGAGCCACTTAGATATCACTTTTGCCTTATGGCACGGTGCTTCATCGTGCTGGAAAATGCATTGTTCTTCACCAAACTGTTGTTGGATTGTTGGAAGAAGTTGCTGTTGGAGGGTGTTTTGGTACCATTCTTTATTCATGGCTGTGTTTTTGGGCAAAATTGTGAGTGAGCCCACTCCCTTGGATGAGAAGCAACCCCACACATGAATGGTCTCAGGATGCTTTACTGTTGGCATGACACAGGACTGATGGTAGCGCTCACCTTTTCTTCTCCGGACAAGCCTTTTTCTAGATGCCCCAAACAATCAGAAAGGGGCTTCATCTGAGAATATGACTTTGCCCCAGTCCTCAGCAGTCCATTCGCCATACTTTTTGCAGAATATCAATCTGTCCCTGATGTTTTTTTTGGAGAGAAGTGGCTTCTTTGCTGCCCTTCTTGACACCAGGCCATCTTCCAAAAGTCTTCGCCTCACTGTGCGTGCAGATGCGCTCACACCGGCCTGCTGCCATTCCTGAGCAAGCTCTGCACTGGTGGCACTCCGATCCTGCAGCTGAATCCTCTTTAGGAGACGATCCTGGCGCTTGCTGGACTTTCTTGGACGCCCTGAAGCCTTCTTAACAAGAATTGAACCTCTTTCCTTGAAGTTCTTGATGATCCTATAAATTGTTGATTTAGGTGCAATCTTAGTAGCCACAATATCCTTGCCTGTGAAGCCATTTTTATGCACCGCAATGATGGTTGCACGCGTTTCTTTGCAGGTCACCATGGTTAACAATGGAAGAACAATGATTTCAAGCATCACCCTCCTTTTAACATGTCAAGTCTGCCATTCTAACCCAATCAGCCTGACATAATGATCTCCAACCTTGTGCTGGTCAACATTCTCACCTGAGTTAACAAGACGATTACTGAAATGATCTCAGCAGCTCCTTTAATGACAGCAATGAAATGCAGTGGAAAGTTTTTTTCAGGATTAAGTTAATTTTCATGGCAAAGAAGGACTATGCAGTTCATCTGATCACTCTTCAGAACATTCTGGAGTATATGCAAATTGCTATTATAAAAACTTAAGCAGCAACTTTTCCAATTTCCAATATTTATGTAATTCTCAAAACTTTTGGCCACGACTGCACAATAACAAGAACAGCTTAAAATTAGTGTTGCTTCATTGTGAGATAAATGTTTGTTATATTGAACATTATTTCACCCACAAGTTATTTGAAGCAAAGACACTTCCTCTAATACGTATTGAACGCAAATAAATTCACAATTGTTTAATTTGATCTCAAATTAAATAATTTTACATTCATTTAATGCAGATCAATTTCTTTCACTAAAATAACTACTATGAGGTTAACATAAGAACGTGTCATTCTTTGACTGACTTTACTGTCGTTCAAATGTACTGCTGTACATAGAACGAAACTGCGTAGCATTGGCTTCGCAGTTCCAATAAAAAAACAACACTAAACAATAGATAAATAATATAAATGATAATCATACACACAGCAGCTGACTGACGGTTATTATCGTCAGGTGCATCTGTAGTAGGGCTGCACGATACTGGAAAAACAACAACATTGCGATATATATTACAATATGAACACAATTTCACCAGATGACTTAAATATGTCTATTTAGAAATAATTGATCATTTTATTGATTAATTTAAATGATTCTGTAGGGGACATTGCAGATCCTGCGATGTGACTATTGCGAATGACCACATTGCGATTTTGACACTGAAAGCATATATCGTGCAGCCCTAATCATAATAGTGCATACAAGTTTTAGGGTGAGAAAAAAACATTTCTGATGTTGTACTGATATTTTTAAAGCCTAATTTTCTTGTAAAAACCAAACACAGACCTGCTGGACTCTCTGCTTGTGCTCCGCTGACTGCATGTGCTCCACAAACTCTCTGGCCGTCCTGAAGTTCAGCTTACAGACGGTACAGCTGCTGCTGGAGGAGCGACTGAAGCGCTGCACACACACATACGCACACACACACACCTTTATTTCCATTGGCTGCAGGATCTTCTGTTTACAACGCCTGTCCACAGTGTCCAACACGGGTTGTGCATCACTAAGGGGCCGTTCACACAGAATGTGTTTTTCCAATGCGCTACTGTTCTATTGTTTTTCAATGTAAATGGATGTGTTTGACTGCTACATCAGCATCTTCTGAAGATCTGCATTGTTTAGCCGGCATGTCAAGTTTAAAGATCTTCAACTTTCAGATTCATCGCAGCTCATTACAGTCAGTTCCACAGCAGTGGACCAATCAGAAGAGCTCGGGGGCGGGGCAACTGTTGCGAGATTCTGTTTATAGTAGAAAGTTGGTATGACAGCTGTTTTATTTACCGTTATATCATGGCGGACGAGGAGAAACTCTATTGTCTGTCATTATCAGAACAAGAATAATTTGGTGAATTTCATCTGGTCTGAACATATATATATATATATATATATATATACACAGCTCAAAATAAGTATGTTGCTTCATTCTGACATACAGTAGAAGTCAGATTTATTAGCCCCCCTAATCATAATAGTTTTAATAACTTATTTCTAACAACTGATTTCTTTTCTCTTTGCCATGATGACAGCACATAATATTTGAGTAGATATTCTTCAAGACACTAGTATTCAGCTTAAAGTGACATTTAAAGGCTTAACTAGGTTAATTAGGGTAAAGTTAGGGTAATTAGGCAAGTCATTGTATAACAGTGGTTTGTTCTGGAGACAATCCAAAACTAATATTGCTTAAGGGGGCGAATAATATTGACCTTAAAATGGGTTTAAAAAAATTTAAAACTGCTTTTATTCTTCAAGCCGAAATAAAACAAATAAGACTTTCTCCAGAAGAAAAAATATTATAGGAAATACTGTGAAAAATTCCTGAATCTGTTCAACATTATTTGGGAAATATTTGGAAAAGATCACAGGAGGGTGAATAATGTTGACTTCAGCTGTATGTCACTTTACAGCTTCCCGCTGACCTTGTGCTCCTTGGTTCTGCGGTGCTCCATGACGTTGCTGGTGAAGTGAGTCTGGCAGGTGGAGCACCATCTCTGCAGACCAGGCCTCTTCTCACTGCAGATGATGAGTTCAGAAATGGGGGAAAACAAATTAAAACAATTAGGGAAGTAAAGTAAAACTGGTAGTATTTTCTGTTATACCATTTCTGCGTTATATGTAAGTTTTTTTTAGGGCAACAGTATCTCAAGCACAAACGGACCCTCCACATCAGAAATCTACCGGTCAGCCCACGATTCAGGAAACATCTGTGAAAAATGTCTTACACACCTGAACTGAGCTGATCAGTGCAGTGGCTTTACATTATATTCAACAAAAAGTTGTTGTCTTTTACCCAGACATTTAAAAAGAGCATATTTTAGAGCATGGGTTGCCAAACTTTTCAGCCTGCAAACCCCAAAATAACAATGCCAGTGACTCGCGACCCCCACTATTTTCAGACGTGGTTATAATCATACAAACATTGCACGCAACAGCTCACACACACCAACAGGCCTATATAAACACAAGCATATTGACAACACAAAAAAAGTGCAACAGTCTAACGACCATATATATATTTTTTATTTATTTTATATTAACCTCACCTAATGAGACTGGTGGGCACAATGTTTAAGTTACATCACAAGTCTTTTCATGGTTTAATTTTGGAGACCGCCACTCAGAGATCATCCATGTTCAGTCGTGGTCTGTATTTATTTTAAATGTATGCGAGTGCCGTAAAGGTGTCAGGAAGTTTAGGCTGGTGCCATAAAATCTGCTGCAACTGACGCTATTGCTGTGTCAATAATCTAACGCAAAAACCCCATGGGGTTTGAGGCTGATGGCTTTTTATATGCATGTTGTATTTTTAATATAACTATTTTATCTTCTGTTCTGGTTGAACAATAGTAATTTTGATAGTTTATTCAAATGTATTTGATTTTTGGAAATCACCAAGCGACCCCCTCTCATTGTGCCGCGACCCCACTTTGGGAACCACTGCAGTGATTACAATAACGTGATATTTTTATGTAAGGTTATCATACCATCAGAATGTTATACCGGCCCATGCCTAATGCACACAAATCAAAATTCAGGACCAAAACTGAAAATGCTTTGTAATAATTATTAAATAAAATATTTTTTATACTTTTTAAATTTAACTCAATAACTTACATGATACGGATTAAAAAACAAAAGCTATTAACACGTTTATTGACAGTGAATGAGTGTATGTACACAGTTCAATTATTGCAAGCAGCAAAAACTAAATGCCCTCCCAATGTGTTATTTGAGCAGATTTTACTTTTCTGAGCACTGCAAAACAAAATCAAACTTAAATCAAGAAGCATTTTCTAGACAAACAAAAACAGGTTTCGTTTTTATTAAATTAAGTGAGTTTTTCCTTAAAACAAGCAAAAATAATGAGCCAATGGGGTAAACTAAATAATGTTAATTCAATATAGCGCCGTTCGGGCCGATGGATGGCATCTTACTCGAATTCTTTGTCTTTAATAATTCATATTTGAGAAAGAAATGAACTCTGACCCGTCTTTGCGAGCTGCTCCCTGCAGAGACTCCTGGACGCGCGGCAGTAATGTGACCAGACAGGCGTTACTCATGTGCTGGATCTCCATCATCTTCTGCTGGTGCGTCAGTCCGTTCATATGGCTCTGGAAATTCTGCACACACAACACTTCAGTCATATCATATTTCAAATCATGTATATCATATCATATAATATAATACCATATACAATATCATGTATCATATATCAGGTATCATATATTGTATCTTATATATTCTTATATATATATATAAAATATCATGTATCATATCATATATAATATCATATTGTATATTATATCATACATCATATCTCATTTCATATAATACATCGTCATTTATCATATATTGTATCTTATATCATATATATAATATTGCATATCATATCATACACCATATATCACATCATATACATCATATAATACATCTCATGTAATATATCAGATCACATATTTCATGTCATATATCATATCATGTAACAGATATCAAATCTTATAATATATTGAATCTAAAAATCTTGAAAATTATAATTTAAAAGAGATCTGCTTCTCACTCAGGGCTGTTGTTTATGCTAATGAGGGAGACTAGTGGGCGGGGCTTTCCCCCTCTGATGACACGTACAAAGGGAGAATGTCAATCAAAGTGTTTCTGCAGACTGTTTTTATCAAGTCTGATTAGAACAAATACAATTCACTTATGTTTACCATTACAGGCTGGATATATTCACACACTGCTGATGGGTTTTAACCCCCTATAAAAGTGATTTTTGCATAATAGGTGCCCTTTAATACTTTCTTTTAGTACTTATGGTTTTATGTGCACGTCTCTTTGCTAATCAACACTGCGGGAAAGGTGATCAGGGAATAGTTGAGTGTAATAGTACCTGCTGGTTATGGCAGGTTATGTTGCAGATATAGCAGAAGAAGCTGCTGGAGGATTCTGCTGCGGTGTCTGTGAGCTGGTGCTGGACTGGAGCCGCTGCCATCTGCTTTACTGCAGACACTGAATCAGAGCTGCCGGCATCTGCTGGAGCTGCACTGATCGGCTGATCCACATCTGCAGCAACAACCTGCTGAGCAAACACACACACACACACCTCATATTATCGCAAGTAAAAACTGTGCTGCTTTTTGTTTCATTTTTTTAATGCATTTATATATACAGCTAAAGTCAGAATTATTCACCCTGCTGTGAAATTTTATTTCTTTTTCCAATATTTCCCAAATGATGTTGAACAGATTCAGGAATTTTTCACAGTATTTCCTATAATATTTTTTCTTCTGGAGAAAGTCTTATTTGTTTTATTTCGGCTAGAATAAAAGCAGTTCTTAATTGTTTTAAAGCCATTTTAAGGTCAATATTATTCGCCCCCTTAAGCAATATTAGTTTTGGATTGTCTCCAGAACAAACCACTGTTATACAATGACTTGCCTAATTACCCTAACTTTACCCTAATTAACCTAGTTAAGCCTTTAAATGTCACTTTAAGCTGAATACTAGTGTCTTGAAGAATATCTAGTCAAATATTATGTGCTGTCATCATGGCAAAGAGAAAAGAAATCAGTTATTAAAACTATTATGTTTTGAAATGTGTTGAAGAAATCTGCTCTCCGTTAAACAGAACTTGAGAACTTTTATTACATATATAAAAAATATATATATAGTTGACCTTACAAGTCATGCTGACAGATAAATAAAGGTCTGTTTACACAATATAGAGGCATAAACACAATACATGTCTCCCAATATTTAAGTGTTTCTTTGCTGAATATGAGGACACATGGCTTTGTTTTGGTGTTCTGCATTTAAAAAAAAAGCATAATAAATAAAACTACAAAAAAAAATTCTTTCTATAGTTTTTGTCTTGTTTCTAGTCTAAAAACTTTTAGAATGATAGGTTTTTCCAGAAAGTATGTTATACACAAATTAATGTAAATCCTTTACAGTTTTGAATGATGTCTTGCACATATCTGCACCACAAAAACAGATGTTTTGTTTAGCCTATAACAGTAATCATGGATCCACCTGCATGTAAAATAGTTGTAATCCCAAGATATATAGCTTATGCTTCTGTAAATAATTTAATTAAAAAAAATTCTGTGTATCTGACGCTTTAGTCAACGTAATAGTTCAATTTGCATATAGCACAGGATTTGAAGATCAGAATCCTATCTGTTTAGCGGAGACGCATTCATGTGCTCAGATGTAAATGGAAATGTTTTCATTAATCAGATCAGAAAAGAATGCATGAAGTGAGCAGGTGCAAACAGGCCTATAGAAACGAAGCAGAAACCAACCTTGTCCGCTTGACTCTGTTCTTCTGCTTCAGTGGCCGGTGGTTCATTCACAACACTTTCCTCCTGTAGAGAATCTGAAACACAGCACACACAGACAAGTTCATCTCATTTACAGGATGAGGATAATACACCCATAATAACTTAACTACTCATTAGTAACTTAAATACTCATTAAGTAATTGAATTACTTGACTTGAACATCCCTATGGGCAGGCAAGGCAAGGCAAGTTTATTTATATAGCACATTTCATACACAGTGGTAATTCAATGTGCTTTACATAAACAGGAATATAAGAGACAAGGATAAGAAAATAAAAACAAAGAATAAAAGTGATTAAAAACAGATATAACAGATTTAAATGTGTTAAAACAGGTTATAAGGGAATGAAAAAGAAAAGAAAGACATAATAGTGCGATCTGTCATCCCAAGGCATAGACAATACAAAACAAACAGGTTTCAAATTTATTTGATTTAAAATAAATACACTTAAAAATATATATAAACATTGTTTATATATATATAAACATATATATACAGCGTTTCTTAAGCATGTGACGTTGTTGGACATATATAACTGTGTGTGTGTGTGTGTGTGTTGTATACTATATCGTTGATCGTGACAAAAAAAATTCTGTTTTTCCTCAAAAATTACTTTGCTTGGATATATAATTTGTTCATTTATTCCTCGCAGAAAATATTTGGAGGGTTGTCAAATTTAGGCAGTGGCTGGCAACTTAAAAAAGAAAACACTGGCGGGGAAGAGTTAATAAATAAATTTGCTTAGTAGCTTAGCAATTATAGTATTTTATTTTGAATAACATGTTTTTTTTAATCGTTTAAGTTTACTTTAATAACCTGACCAAGATTTATTTTTGTTATATAAATTCTGAAAACATTCCTCTAGCTGAACACATGCAGTCAACAGCTGAAAATCCTCCCTACCTCCAGCATCTGCAGGGCTCTTACATTCAGTGTTTTCAGTTAAATCTTTCTCCAAAGGCTCCTCTGACCTAAACAAAGCATAAAAATATCAAATATCATTAAAATGCATATAAACTAGGGATGCACTGATATGGAATTTTGATATCGAACATCAATATTCCTTGTGGTATCGAAATTAGGTATCCAATATCAATATTCCTTGTGGTATCGAAAATCGTATAGAATATCAATATTTCTTGTGGTACTGAAAATGGAATCGAACATTGAAATTCCTTGTGGTATCGAATATCAATATTCCTTGTGGTATCGAAAATGGTATCGAATATCGATATTCCTTGTGGCATCGAAAATGGTATCAAATATCGATATTCCTTGTAGTATTGAAAATGGTATTGAATATCGATATTCCTTGCGGTATCGAAAATGGTATCAAATATAGCTATTTTTTAAGGTATCGAAGATAGAAATTCCAGTATCGTGACAATACTAATATAAATGCATACAAAATACACTGTGGTATCGAAAATGGGATCGAACATCGATATTCCTTCTGGTATTGAAAATGGTATAGAATATCGATATTCCTTATGTATCAAAAATGGTATCGAATATCGAAATTCCTTGTGGTATCGAAAATGGGATCAAACATCGATATTCCTTATGTATCAAAATTGGTATCAAATAATGATATTCCTTGTGGTATCAAAAATGGTATCGGATATCAATATTCCTTGTGGTATCGAAAATGGGATCGAACATCGATATTCCTTGTGGTTTCGAAAATGGTATCGAATATCGATATTCCTTGTAGTATTAAAAATGGTATCGAATATCGATATTTCTTGTGGTATCGAAAATGGTATCAAATATAGCTATTTTTCAAGGTATCGAAGTTAGAAATTCCAGTATCGTAACAATACTAATATAAATGCATACAAAATACACGTGGTATCAAAAATGGGATCGAACATCGATATTCCTTGTGGTATCGAAAATGGTATAGAATATCGATATTCCTTACGTATCAAAATTGGTATCGAATAATGATATTCCTTGTGGTATCGAAAATCAATATTCCTTATGTATCGAAAATGGTATCGAATATCAAAATTCCTTGTGGTATCGAAAATGATATAGAATATCGATATTCCTTGTAGTATTGAAAATGGTATCGAATATCGATATTCCTTGTGGTATCGAACATGGTATGGAATATCGATATTCCTTATGTATCAAAATTGGTATCGAATAATGATATTCCTTGTGGTATCAAAAATGGTAT
>CAIGQV010016645.1:31767857-31778565 GCA_903798115.1 Danio jaintianensis | reverse complement strand
GTATGATGACGTATTTCCAACAGAAACTGAATATTGAGTAGGGGGCGGGGTTTTATTTCAGTATGATGACGTATTTTCAACAGAAACTGAATATTTAGTATGGGGCGGGGTTTTATTCCAGTATGATGACGTATTTCCAACAGAAACTGAATATTGAGTAGGGGGCGGGGTTTATTTCAGTATGATGACGTATTTCCAACTGAAACTGAATATTGAGTAGGGGGCGGGGTTTTATTCCAGTATGATGACGTATTTGCAACTGAAACTGAATATTAAGTAGGGGGCGGGGTTTTATTTCAGTATGATGACGTATTTACAACTGAAAGTGAATATTGAGTAGGGGCGGAGTTTTATTTCAGTTTGATGACGTATTTGCATCTGAAATGAAATATTGAGTAGGGGGCGGGGTTGTATTTCAGTATAATGATGTATTTCCTACTGAAAATGAATCTTGAGTAGGGGGCGGGGTTTCATTTCAGTACGATGATGTATTTACAACTCAAACGGAATATTGAGTAGGGGCGGGGTTTTATTATTATTATTTGTTATTATTACTCAACTCTGAAATCTGGACTCTACTAGAACTGTTAAGCTGCTTTAACACAATCTATATTGTGAAAAGTGCTATATAAATAAACTTGAATTGAATTGAATTATTGAGCTCCTCCTCTTGTCTTTCACTAACAGCAAAAGTAATGGATGGAGGGGCGTGGCTAAGCATATTTTGCCCATTCAGACTATTGCGCTAAATTAAGTCTAAACTTTACAGGAAAGAATCAGCTTTGGTTAATTATAACACAAATGTGCACACTTAGTGTAAAAAATAGAAACATAAAAACATGAAGAGATTAGAATTGACCTGAAATTAGAAGAAAAATAAATGATAGCTATATTTAATGGCATAAAATGCTTTTTTTCCCTTATATGACATTATTTTGATAGCAGTGTGACATCGATTTAATAATGTATTATCAATGTTTTATTAGTTTCATTATTAAAGCTAAAATTAAAAATGAACCACATTTACATCAAATAAAGTAATGGTAATTTAAAATATTGATAACACTGATACACATAAAACTTTGCTCATGAAAATGTAGGATTGCTTATATTTATTAATATGTTTATTTGTGCACAGAGTAGGATTCACACATCAGTCCAGCAACTATCGGTCTATCCTTACCACTCAGTTTTCATCCTGATTTATTTTGTCTGTGTCAATTTAATTTATCACGTATTTGTGTCCTTTTCAAGCAACAGTATAGACGTAGCTATTTTAACCAAATTTCCCAGTTTGCTTTGGTTTTAACAATGCATGCTCCCGTTTGGCCCCTTCTGTGCGTTTTTTTTCTCAGTGTGTTTTTGGTTCTGTCGGATGTGTGTGTTTTAGTTCTAGCGTGAGAATAACATCATTGTGGATCGTCTCTTCTGTTTGACATTGGTGGAGTAACTGATGCTTCAGGCTGGAAGATCTTTTTACACCAGCAGACTAACAGTCATACCAGAACATCCCTCTTTCTCTCTCTCTCTCTCTCTCTTCTCTTTCATCATCCGTCCAAACATCACTGCTCTCAGAACTCTTCTGCCTTTTGTGGATTTCAACTTCTGTGTCTTAAAAAAAACGTAAAAACTTCACCATCCAAACTTTAATGTTGTTTCTTTTCCCTTTAAGCACAAAAGAAGATTTCACGAAGAATCTTCAAGCTCCAAAACGGATACAAAAACCCATAAAATCATCATACGATATAAGATAGCGGTCACACTATTGTTAATGTATTTACTAACATGAACAAACAACATTAATGAAAATACAGTCATTCATTCATTATTTCCTGTTAACCCACAGTGCATTAACTAATGTTAACATGCGCAAATTTAGATTTTAATCATTCATTAGTAAAAAAAACTATTTTTTTTGCTATTAGAGATAGAAAAAATGTAGACAGCGACTTCTAGTGGATTTTTCATGTGAAACACACCCCTAAACGCACTCTAAGTAACATATTTCATATTCGCAAAAGTAGATTTATGAAGGGTCATTCTAGTTTGAGGGTTACAAATACAAATATGGACACCAGTTTGATGATAAAAGACAATATTGACAGGTAATTTCACCATTTTATTAATCAATATAGATGTATTAAATTTCAGTTCTTGATAAAACTAAAGTAATCCATTATATCATTTCTGCCTTTCTATAAGCGCCACCTACTGTCAGACAGTGGATTTACATTTTCATTCAGACTGTCTGCAGTTTTTGTTCAGATCATAGACTGGATCACACAAATAAGAGAATTAGACTGAGCTTTTATGCACTATTGCAATTATTAAATGAAAATACCCATATTCCATGCATGGACCTATAATGCTGCGTTCACACCAGACGCGGAACACGCGAATAAATCGGGCTATTCGCACGTAAATAAATGTGTGAACATTTTGAGTTTACTTACTTCATTCGTGCGTCAAATTGACTTCATAATTTGAACGCGGATTTGTGTCATGGGCAGGGCTTCTGTCTGCCCGGTGACTCTAGCTTTGTTGCTAAATGGCTAACATGGATTTTTTTGAGAGACTAGCTGTGCTTTATGTGCTTTAGAAAGACTGTAAAACAGCATAGAATCGTTCGCCGCCGTGTCTGAGTGCACCCAGCTCTGTGAGTTCATCAACTCCTGAAACTACACCTGGATGATGGAAGCTTTCAGCGGTGCTTCAGACTGAGCCCAGCCCAGTTTGATGAGCTGTTCTCCGGTGTTGGCAAGAGGATTTTCCCTGGGACACCAACAACAGGCGCTACGTCATAATCATGCCCCTACAAGAGAAAGCTCCTGATTGGTTAACGAGGCATGAATGTCCGCTGAAGTTAAGATTTTCCAACTTGAGCGCTACGCATGTTAAGCGCGTCAAACGTGCAAAACGCTCAACTCGCGCCACATCATTCACGCAAAACAGATGTCTATTCGCGTCTTTGCATTGACTTAACATGTAAATCACTCGTGCCTGACGCTTCATCTGTGTTCATCAGCATAAGTGTGTACTTAAACAGTTTGTATATTTTATTCCATATGATCTTTTTTTTCTATCTCTATTGTTGTTAATGGTTGTTAATGTTACTGTATACCGTATGTTTGTACAATTTCTAAAATGTTAAATAAATAAATATATATTTTGCGCTCTAAAAAAGCTTAAAAAACGGTCAAACTTTTATTTGAACCTAGTAAATATTAGATAATGTTTGTAAGTCAACAAACTTTATTATTCATTTAAAATCTGCCCATTATTGTTTGTTAATACTGATATCTGCAATTATTAAAAACCTAACAACTGATTTTTAAATTCGTGTCTAGGGTTTGTTAAGGATTTTGAATGTTAAAATAGGAGTCTCCTTGAAAAAAAAGGTTGGGAATTAAAAATCACGTGTTTATGAATGTGAATAATTTGTGTGACTATTTCAGAACATTTGTAAACACCATAATTCAGTCTGTTTTATGTCCTTTTTGGAGCTTTACACTCAAATGATTTGTTGTTGTATGAAAAAAAGAGTTGCATGGAGATTTTTCTGAAATCGTCCTTTCGTACTGGACAGAAAAAATGAACAACATAAGTGTTTGGAGCCACAAATAAATGTCCTTTCAGTGCGTTTCCATAATGATACAGACAGAAAACACCTCTCCGTCAGTAATGATTTCATGTCATTGGTTTAATATATGACATTAAAGGTGCTGTATGTATGAACAAACTTGTTTATCTGAAAAACAATGCTGAAGTCAGATATTGGCTGCGTCTGAAATCGCCTACTACTGGAGTATGTACTACAGTTCAATTTACTACACGACCGTTAGGAAAGTGTGCTCTATATAGTATGAATGTGAGTATGAATGGAATTGGGACGTACTTCATCCGCCATTTGTCATGATCACGTGACCTACCCGCGTCAGTTGCGTCACTTCACTCCCATTCCCGAATTCTCTCGCATTGCATTATGGCAGTGTTTCTCAACCACGTTCCTGGAGGATCACCAGCTCAGCACATTCACCATGTCTCCTTAACCAAATACACCTGATTCAGATCATCAGCTCATTAGCAGAGACTGAAAGACCTGTAATGAGTGTGACAGACTAAGGAGACAAAAACATGCAGTGTTGGTGGTCCTCCAGGAACGTGGTTGAGAAACACTGCATTATGGGATAGCGTAGTGTTCATCGGATGCGCATTTCAGAATCTCGCCAGAGGTAGTAGGTAATCCGGGTACTTCTCGCTGTTTCCGTTTTTACAATACCATGAATTCGGACACACTACTCGGATCACATACTGTTTTTAATGTACTATATAGTAGGAAAGCATGCAATTTCTGACACAGCTGTTCTGCTTTGAGAATGTGTGGGAATGTCTGTCTCTGCTTTGATCTCTGTAACTCCTGAGCTTAGCAGCTTTAAGTGTAGGACTCGATCATCAAACACGCTCGCTTCTGATTGTGTCGTCAATCTGGCAACCTGTATTGAAAAAAACCCTCTCCATTGTTTTGAATTTGGACTGCATTACCTAGTTCAACCACTAGATGTCAATCCAACATACTGCACCTTTAAATGTATTGTGTGTGTGTGTGTGTGTTCTGAATCCACACAAGGTCTTCTAGTCTCACCTCTTCTTCTCTCGCTCTCGCTGTTCTCTCTATTCTCTTCATCTCAGCACGTCTGTATGCCTGTTTGCCTGTAGCTCCTCCAGAAACACTAATTTCTACTGATCATGATCACTGCATCCCTGTGCAAGCCAAATACTCTGCTGGTGTATTGGTGTGTTAATGCGATTGTGTGTGTGTGTTGTTTGATTCTACAATATCTACAAGTTCCAATGCATCAGATATATGCTGCAGAGTTCTGCATTAAATGACAAATGCTGTTCTTAAAGGGACCGTTTAGCAAAATACATTTACTTGTTATTTATAGTCATCCTTAATTGATTCCAAATCTTTACTATTTTAGTATTTCTGTTGGACATTGTGCTGCCATTGACATCCATGGTAGGAAAAACAAATACTATGGAAGTCAATGACTGCCGGTTTTCAACTTTCTACAGTATATATTCAGAAGAAAGAAACTTAAACAGGTTTGGATCAAGCTTGGAATAAATGAGAGAGATGTTTAATTTGTGGGTGAACTATCCACTTAATACTCATTGATGGTCTCATAGTAATTCACCTAGATTCAAGTACAAAATGAATGTGTTTTGATTTACATTATGGGACATTACACATCCAAAGTGGTCACATTATAACTAGTGATGCATTGAAATTTAGTCATGTGACATACAGTGATTGAGTTTCTTTAATGTCAGCTTGTTTACCTGTCATATGCATACATACAACATGTTAATGTGTGTTGGTGTAAATGCTGTAAAAAATAATGTGTGATTTCGCAGACTTTGCAACAGGTTTTCTATCAAAAATGGCTTGTTTTACATTTTACAGTAATGCTTTATAATATAATAATATAATATTTTTTGATATTAGAGATTCTCAAAATGCTTGTAATGCATTTTAGGTTTGCAAAAAAGTAGGCAGCGCCCTCTAGTGGATTTATCATCTGAAACACAACAAAAAAGTATCCCAGCACCCTAGTGTTGTCACGATACTGGAATTCGGTACCAATCGATACTGAAGTTTTAAAAGCGTCCATTTCCCGCTGACAATTGAGCGCTGTTGAGTGCGTTCTTAAACAGCGCTGATTTGCCGTTGTGTTCAGGTGCTCAACAGAAATGACTGTGATTGGCCGTGAAGGTCATCAGTTCACCGAACTCACCGCTGTTTACTGAGTGCAACCACAGATACAGGGACACTGGAGTGTTTTAAAGCCGCGATTCATCAGCGGATCATTCGTATGTCAGCTTATAGACAAACCAGCTGATCGACGTGACTTTGAAACACTCCAGTGTCCCTGTATCTGTGGTCACACTCAGTAAACAGCGGTGAGTTCGGTAAACTGATGACTTTCACGGCCAATCATAGTCATTTCTGTTGAGCATGTGAACACAATGGCAAATCAGCGCTGTTTAAGAACGCGCTCAACAGCGCTCAAATGTCAGCGGGAAATGGACGCTTTTAAAATTTTGGTATCAATTGGTGCCGAATTCCAGTATTGTGACAACACTACAGCACCCTCTAGTGGATTTGTCATCTGAAACACAAAAAAGTACCTTAAGTAACGTATTTCATAGTCACAAAAAAGTAGACAGATAAAGTATAATAAAGTATTTCAGATTTCAAAACAAAACAAACATAGGATAAGTAATGTATTTTACGTTCCAGAAAAATGTAGACAGCGTCCTCTAGTGGATTTGTCATCTGAAACGTACAACAAAATGTACCTGTGGCAAAGTATTTCAGATTTTCAAAAATGTATACACTGCCCCCTAGTGGATTTATCATCTAAACATACAACAAACAAACTATAAGCAACATATTTCAGCGCCCTCTAGTGGATTTGACACCTGAAATGTTCAACAAAACATAACCTAAGTAATGTATTTTACATTTTGAAAAATTAGACAGCGCCCTCTAATGGAAAGGTAACATTTTTCAAATTCGCCAAAAAAGCCTGATAACACAGCATCCTGTGAATAAATCTAATTTCTTATGATATCGGCATACATTTTTATATCGGCTTTATTTTTAGAGTTCAAGCCAGTATCGTCCAATTTATCAAGTGGTCTGATAATATCTTGCATCCATAGTTAGGGTCCTGTTGCAGACTCTGTGTGTGTGTGTGTGTGTGTGTCCTATCCGCAACACAAACGCGTGTGATTGTGTAACAGCTGGCCCAGTATCCTATGCTGAGAGAAGAGATGGAGCGTATCGTCACACAGCACATCCGCGACCGCGAGAGCCGCACTAAAAATCAGGTGTGTCCATCCTCCAATATTACCAGTGTAATGTAAAGCAGCTGCTGAGAGGAACAGGTGTGATTGTTTGCTGTTTATGTTCATCAGGTGCTGCTGTTGATTGACATCGAGCTGGCGTACATGAACACCAATCATGAGGATTTCATCGGATTTGCCAAGTGAGTTTCGTTTCCTCGACCGTAACGTGGTCAACTATTATTAACCCTTATTAAACAAAGCATCAAAACAGATCCAAATGAATAATAATTAAATAGTACTATAATAGTAATCTAAAATTGTCTATTTATTTACTTCATGTTTATTTATATATTTACTTAATTATTATTATTTACTTGTAACCATATATATATATATTAGTGATGCGCGGATGGCGGTTATATCCGCGAGCGCTGCGGATAATCCGCGGGTCGGGTAATAAAAAAAATAGATTATGATTAATTGCGGGTGGGTCGCGGGTGGATGAGTTTAATTATTAATGATTTTTGCATTGTATTTTTAAACACATTTGTTAAAGCAGAAATGGAGGCGAAACCGATCCGAGAGAAACTTAAACAGGGAGAATTAAAAATAAAACAAAAGGAAGGAAAGAAAAGTGGCGCGTGGGAGCGTTTTAGCAAAGGTTAACGAGGCTGAATCAAGTGCTGAGTATGTAATAGGCTATGCAACAGATGTAAATCGCTTTATATGAAAGCCACAAGACCGGTACCTCAAATATGAAACATCATGTGTGTGCTAAATCTAAAGGCCGGTCAAGTCAAAGTCAGACAAGCACTTTAAGTTCTTACATTCGTCAGGACAGCAAAACATACCACTGGAAGTTACGTGGATGCATGTGTGGACCTGTGCTGCCTTGATATACAGTATGCCCCTTCCATGTTGTCTCTGGCAAGGGATGCGCAGATTAGCTCACTGAATCTGCTGTTAATAACGAACGATCCACGCTGATCATCATGCTTAAAACAAAGAATTAGAATTATTAAAGTGACGATCGGGTGCGGGTCGGGTGAGGATATATATATCACATAAAATTATATGTGCGGGCGGGTGGCAGGTGAATGATAAGTATAAGCCACGGATTCGGGTGACATTTCAGCTGATCCACGCATCTCTAATATATATATATATATACATACGTTTGTAACCTTATATATATTTTATATATATATATATACTTACGTTTGTAACCTTATATATATTATATATATCTGTTTACATTTATAATATTTAAGAAATAATAATAAGCACAAAAAAGTAATAAATAATAACATAAAATGATAACAATAGTTCATTGTACAAACATGTTAATAATAAAAATGATAATATTAATATCAAATAGCATTAAACTGTATGCATTTTAATTATAATATTTATCATATTCATCACTAGCATTCGACTATATTAAGTAGAATAATAATACATATGTAATGCTATAAATAATATTATTAGTCTGTGATTAATAATGTCATCTAATAGTTATTAATAAACTAGTGTTCTTTTCTCAGTATTAATATGTTTTATATATAAGCACAAAAAAGCCTTAAAACAATATATTACTACACTATATTAATAATAAATAATAACATAAAACTACATAATAGCATAAAATAATAATACATATATAATATGATAAATAATATTATTATGAATCATTGATTCATAATCTGATATACTAATTATTATTAATCAAGTGATTATTATTTCTCATTATTAACATATATTGAATGACATTTCAGACATTTGAAGCTATTATTATGCCACTGTGTATATTGTAAATATGTGTACTCTGATTTCTGTCGTCTTTAGTGCTCAACAGAGAAGCAGTCAGATCAAGAAGAAAGCGGCTGGGAATCAGGTGAAGGAGGTTCATTTACAGCAATATAATGTTCATCATAATGACAAATTCTCTGTGCATACTCGACTCATCATGTGTTGAATGTTGCCATCTAATGTGTGTCCAGTGTGTGCATTTGTCTGTTCTTCATCTGTGTTTCTTATTCTTTATTTTCACACCCTTATCAACTGATCCAGGGCCAGGTTTGTTCTCATGCTTCATATACAAGCTTTCATAGACAGAACTGATGTTAGGTCAGATGGTGCTTGAATGTTCCAGGTTCAGCTGCAAAAAATACTTTTCTTACTGAGAGTTTGTGTCTTGTTTCTAGTCCGAATATCTAAAAATGCTTAAATCAAGAAGCATTTTATAGACAAGCACAGAATATTGTCTTGTTTTCAGAAATAATGTGTCAAATTTAAGTGAGTTTTTCCTTGAAACAAGCAAAATAGAGGAGAAATAATGTTAATTCATAATGTTAATTCAAAGTAGAGATTTTTAAGTCCCACTCCTGCAAAAAAATCGATTATTTTCAAATTATTATGCAAACATACATATCAGTAGCTTTATTTTCACTGCTACTCTGTTATTTGTGTCACTTGCTTCCCTACTGAATGTAAATCAAATAGAAACGGAAAATAAACAAATATGTTTTGTTTTATTTGAGTTTAATTAAATGTAATGATGGACACGGACACCAACGAGGAGCTGTTCAGAACACATTTTGCGGTGAAACAAAATAATAGTAAACGTTGATTTCTCAAGTGGTCAAGCAGAAAAGCATTTGTCCTAATACTGCTTCAGAATTTGCCTCCAGCAATGTCCAAACATTTCTCAATCAATAAAAATGGGCCAATTTTCAATATATGGCTAAAAGAATTCAAATAAACTGAATGAACTAAATAAATGTAGGCCTACTGAATGTGTTCATGTATGTCATTGGCTGATGAGTAGGCCCACACGGAATCTGCGCATGAGTCTATTTATTTACTTGTGTAAATGTATATTGATTCAGTTTTTATATTTATTTCAGTAATAATATTGACTAATATGAACATGTTCATATGATTTATTTACAATACAGTTTGTAAAGTCATATTTTCTGTCTTTTAGTAGAGATATTATATGATAGACTTGCTTTGTTTACCAAATAAGTGGATCTAATTGGATCTGCGTTGTAAACATTCAATAAAAGTAAATAAAAAAAAATTTATTTCATATATTAAGTTTTTAGTTCTGAAACTCCCAAAATAATCCCGCATAAATCCACAGATTTTTTACAAAATTCTCTGCAGAAATAGCAGAAAATGTCCGCAGATTCTGTCTGGTCCTGCTGATGAGGGCTTCAGATTAATGCGTCTCTGCTCGAGTGTGCAACCACAAATACTGAAAGCTCTCTCCTGATAAATAACAGATTATGTGTGTTTGTAAGAAGTAAGAAAGGCCTTTTTGGCGGTGTATCATCAGCATTTAAACATATATCAGACTCTTTTTATAGGTTTATTAATGTAAAAGCATGACTTTACTAGTCTAGCTTGTTTATCCTCCTGAGACCCAGGGAAAAGATTTGTGAATTTATTGATTGTTTTCATGCCATTACATTGATTAGAGCAGGGGTTCTCAATCTCGGTCCTGGAGCTCTGGTGTCCTGCAGATTTTAGCTCCAACCCCAATCAGACACACTTGGGCTAGCTAATCAAGCTCTTCCTAGGCGTTCTAGAAACATTCTTGCAGGTGTGTTGAGGCAAGTTGAAGATAAAATCTGCAGGACACCGGACCTCCAGGACCGAGTTTGAGAAGCCCTGGATTAGAGCATAACTATATGAACAATTATATGTTATTCATATGTTATGTAATGTCCTACTGTCAGTGGACATCAGACTCATGTACTTAAAAAATAGAGCTTCTGAATAAGGCTGTTGATGGATGAGCTTTACACACACTGATGCAGAAACTCCGATCAGTTGTTAAGGGCAGCGA
>CAIGQV010016645.1:31703337-31731544 GCA_903798115.1 Danio jaintianensis | reverse complement strand
CTTATATTAAATCTGGAAAAAGGGGTAAACTAGGTGCCCTTTAATGATCGAGTCTTAAGGCTGATTTATACTTCTTATACTTGGTAGCGATGACAAGTGTGGGCGGGGGTGGGAGCCGCGCGAACCCGTTGGAGCAAGTGTTTACAAGCGTGGAGTCCTGTGAAGGAGCTCCAGATGGAGACTGTTGTTTTGCGTTTACCTTATGATTAAAGTTGTTGCACGTCCACCGGTTCCCGCCACTGAATGAGCAAGTTTTAGCTACTTGAACATTAAGGTAGCGTTCAGAAAAAATAAAACACCAGCGAAGAAACTTGACACAGAGGAACACAAACACCTACTGCCAGCTAGCGTTTCAGAAGTGTCACTGCAGAGCAACACAAATAGCACGCAGAAGTATAAATGCACGGCAATGCGCAAGGACGCCGTGGGTCACGCCGATCCCTCGACGCAGAAATATAAATCAGCCTTTACACTGTAAGCTGCCCAGCTAATGTTTATGTTTGTATTATTTATATTATTTGCTAATTAAAAACCAGCTCATGTGTATTTTTATAACTCTGTATCTGCCATGTGTCATTTGGGAGGCTGCTTCTGTCCTCCAGAGCTCACATTTTCAGCTGCGTCCGCATGAGAGCCTTCAGGACTGAAACTAAATACATTGTCATCAAGGCAACCCAAGATGCTGAAATATAATTGGTTAAACTGACAGTGGGCGGAGTTACAGAGATCAAAGCAGAGACAGACATTCCGACACGGAAAACTTTGAATAATAACTGGCATTGTTTCTCAGGTTAACAAGTATGTTCACTTAGCACGTTTCTGAAATATCTGAAATATCACCCTTAAATCATGGAAACACAGTCATCTTAACCAGCATACATCCAACAAGCTCAGCACTATCAGCATATGAAACTGGATCAGTCTCTCAGTCCTTCTCATTCACACACACACACTCCATTAACCTCATCACCTCTGTTGTGCCCCCTGCAGGAGAAAGAGAAGAAGTACATGCTGCAGGTGGACAATCTGAAGTTCAGAGATGTGGAGAAGGGCTTCATGTCCAGCAAACACATCTTTGCCCTCTTCAACACTGAGCAAAGGTCAGAGGTCAAGCAGTAAACACAACCCTTCAGAATGACCACAAAAAAGACCATGTATAAAGGAAAACATGAAGCGAATACATGTAAAACAATCAGTTAAATGCAAAAAATGCAGTTATGTTAGTTATATATATATATATATATAAGCATATGAAATGATATATATATATATATATATATATATATATATATATATATATATATATATATATATATAGTTATCTAAACTGCCAAAATGTAAAATAGTTTTTATCTGAAATGAAATAAAGTAAAAATTTGACATGAAATTCTGGTATTTGAATAATATTTGGTATTATTATTAAAATTAAAATGTATTCATTGTTATAGTAAATATTTGCAAATCAGTGAGATACAATATATTAGACTATTTACATAAAATTTTATAATATTACTATTATTTATTTACTATAATATTCTTTAATCTTTTTTAATGATTTTAGTAAGATTTATAAATCAAAGCTCTATAGTTTTAAAGCATGAAATTCAATGCAAAATTGATGATGATTGAGATATGAGCAAATAATAACCCTTCCTCAAAAGCCTGATGATCATATTTGATACACAGTTAGTGATTTTCTTGTATTTTTACAGTACGGTACTGACAGCACGGTTGCCAGTAAAATTAGATTACAGTAGAGTTACTGTAATTCATTTTACACTGAACACATTTTACTGTATTTTTTCATTTGGTGATTTGAGGTATTTCTGCTCATTTTTACAGTATTAAACGGAATTATACAATGCTGCAAAATATAACAAATGTAATAATTACTAATAACTATAAGGTGATCTTGCAGTTTTGCAATATATAATTATATCACACCTGTCAACATTGGGATGTAAAAATACGGGATACCACCCATTCGATTACTTTCATAACTGTGTATTCTCATTTAAGACAAAACTATTTGTGTTTAAAATAAAACACACCAGGACGGACATGTTTACATATTAATAAGTGTATTTGTCTATTTACAAACACACCCAAATCCAAAGTGTCCACTTTCGCTCCTCTTCAAATCGCGTGTACAGAAGCTGATCTGGGAACAGTGTCTTTATCACTATGGAGCTAGTACTTCAGTCAGCATCGATACATGAATGGACTGATTGCAGAGGTTGCATAGGAAGGGCGACGCACAGCTTTAATGGAAAGGGAGTGAATGCGGCCGTTTTAATATTAATTTCAACTTGTTTTCAAGCCTAAATAAAGCGAAAGCCTAATTCTCTTGAACAGCTCTTGCAATTATATCACATTTGACATCGGCTCCTTGATGCTACTTTGACTTTTCACAGAAAGATTAAAAATACTGGAGATATACGGGAAAATACTTAAACGGGATGATAGTGGGATAGAATGGTAAAATAGCAGAGATATCAATGCATGGTTTAAAAATAACAACAAAAAAACTATTATTATTGTTATTATTATTATCAAGGAAAGCGATGTTGCTTCAGTCCAGTAGGTATTCATCTTAAAATATTAACAATATCAAAATAATTATGTTTGCTAAAAAAAAATCAGTAAAAAGACATTTTACTTGATAACTTGAGTCTAATCAGACAGCAAAAAGCATGTACAGTTGAAGTCAGAATTATTAGCCCTCCTCAATTATTAGCCCCCTGTATATTTTTTCCCTAATTTCTGTTTAACGGAGAGCAGATTTCTTCAACACATTTCTAATCATAATAGTTTTAATAACTCATTTCTAATAACTGATTTCTTTTCTCTTTGCTATGATGACAGCACATAATATTTGACTAGATATTCTTAGTGTTCAGCTTAAAGTGACATTTAAAGGCTTAACTAGGTTAATTAGGGTAAAGTTAGGGTAATTAGGCAAGTCAGTGTATAACAGTGGTTTGTTCTGGAGACAATCCAAAACTAATATTGCTTAAGGGGGCTAATAATATTGACCTTAAAATGGGTTTAAAACAATTAAAAACTGCTTTTATTCTAGCCGAAATAAAACAAATAAGACTTTCTCCAGAAGAAAAAATATTATAGGAAATACTGTGAAAAATTCCTGAATCTGTTCAACATCATTTGGGGAAATATTGGAAAAAGAATAAAAATTCACAGGAGGGCGAATAATTTTGACTTCAACTGTATGAGATTGTGTGCAACGTGTGTCAAATATAATGAGTGTTTATGGAGTAAAGAAATAAACATTCACATTTCACATCTTCTGCATGTCAGGAACGTGTATAAGGACTACCGTCAGCTGGAGCTGGCCTGTGAGAGTCAGGAGGACGTGGACGGCTGGAAAGCTTCATTCCTGCGTGCCGGAGTTTATCCTGAGCGTGTGGTGGTATGTATTCATCTCAGCTTTTAATGAATGCTGATGAAGGATTCGACTAATGCACCGTATAATGCTGTTGTGTTTCTCTCATGCTGCTTTTCATTGTGTCACACCAGGAGAAGGAGAAGGTACACACACTCTGAAGAATTTAGATTAGATTTTTTTTCTTGTGCATTTGTATTTTTCATGATTTCCAGTTAGGGCTGCATGTAACTGGGAAAAAATGCGATATGCAATGTTGTTGATGAGTATTGCAATGGACCCTTTTCACATTTGCAAGTTTCTCAGCAGCAGAAGTCGTCATAGTTGGTAAACTCAGAGTGCAGTGAATAGGAAAGTACAACAAATCATTTATTTACAATCCTATCTGCTGAAATAATAAAAGGAAAATGGTGTTATCAAGACTTTCAGAAGAGGAAAACAATAGTGTGAGACTGATAACAGCAGCCAGAGGAGAAAATAATGTCAGATTTACTGTCCTGCACCCATACACACTGCATTACACACACCTCACACAAGCGGTCATTCGCTTTGTGTAATTTGATGCAAAGATGAAATAATACATACGTAAATACAGAGTTCATACAGGCACAACTCGATGAAAATCAAGAACTTTTAAGCACATTTTCAAACACCTATTTTTATTTTTAAGACCGACTCGCAACGTATTAATACAAATTTTACAAATAAAAAACATTAACAATAATATATTTTAGAAGAGTTTTAAGAAGAGTGACAGGTCAGAGGCGAGTAAACCCGCTGTCGGAGAGAAGAGAGCGGAATGGCAGGAAGAATGTCCGCGGTTTATTTACTCTTGTTAATAACATAGACATCTCCATGGTGAAACACATCCAAAAAGCATTATTCCAATAAAACATTTGTTTATATTTGTTTTTTATTTTTCAGTCATTGCAACACAGAAAGGCCTTTGTCCCGCCCTTTCGTTTCACGTAAAACTATTCAAGGTCGACTGTGATTGGTTACTTTTCATATCAGTCAAATCACTTCAGAATCACGGCAGTTTGTGCGGGTATTTCTGCATTAAATAGTCAAAAAGTTCACAAACATTTACATTTTTCCAGCGTGAAAATGGCATACAAATTCTCCTTGTTAATTTAAGCACTTTTCAACAAAACAAGCCAATTTTCCAGGTATTCCAGGACTTGAATTTCACTTTAAACACCTTGTGCGAACCCTGTAAATACAAATAAATGTTCATACTTTTATTTAAAAATCTAAATATTAAAAACTTTTAAGGATTTAAGATGCTGATGAGCATTAAATGCATCATAACAGTCTTGTGAAAAGGGTCCATAATGATATTTCTTGCAATTTCCTTTGAGAAATTGTTTTTTTATTAGCTATTTTTTAAAATCATTTACTTATGTAATGATGACACTAGAATAAACAGGTAATCGATGTTTTTTTGATAATTAAATCGAATTATCTAAATATACAAGTCCAAATTATACATTTTAAAATAATTTTTTTTATATTTTCCAAGTGATGTTTAGGAGAGCAAGGATATTTTCCATATTTGTTTTCTGGGGAAAGTCTGGTTCGTTTTAGTTTGGCTGGAATAAAAGCTGTTTTTAAAACAGTTGTTTACAATTATTTTTCGATTGTCTACAGAAAAAATGTTTTAAATAAAATGTAAAAGCTGCTGTGGTCAATATTATTATTATAAAAATTATGGTAACACTTTACAATGGGCTGCACGGTGGCGCAGTGGGTAGCACATTTGCCTCACAGCAAGAAGGTCGCTGGTTCGAGCCTCAGCTGGGTCAGTTGGTGTTTCTGTGTGGAGTTCAAAGACATGTGGTATAGGTGAATTGGGTAAGCTAAATTGTCCGTAGTGTATGTGTGTGAATGGTTGTGTATGGATGTTTCCCAGTGATGGGTTGCAGCTGGAAGGGCATCCGCTGCGTAAAACATATGCTGGATAAGTTGGCGGTTCATTCCGCCGTGGCGACCCCTGATTAATAAAGGGACTAAGCCGAAAAGAAAATGAATGAATGAATGAATGAATGAACACTTTACAATAAGGCTGTATTAGTTAATGTTAGTTAATGCATTTACTAACATGAACAAACAATGAACAATACATTCATTACAGTATTTGTTCATGTTAGGTTATGTTAGTTAATGAATATACGGTTGTTCGTTGTTAGTTCATGTCCACTCCTGCATGACTTCGGATGTTAATAATGCATTGGTAACTGTTGAACTATGATTAATAATTACTGTACAAGCGTTGTTCGTTATTAGTTCATGTTAGTAAATACATTAACTTATGAAACCTTATTGTAAAGTGTGACCAATATTATTATATATAATTTTTGGATTGTATACAGAACAAATCACTGTTATACAATCACTTGCCTAGTTAACCTAATTAAGCCTAATTAATTAATGTCACTTTAAGATGAATACTAGTATCTTGAAAAATATCTAGTCATCATGGCAAAGATAAAGAAATTAGTTAGTTTATTAGTCCATTAGTGTTTCTTTCAACTCTGGGTTCACACCTTTGGGCCGCTCCAGCCAATAGCAGAACAACAAATACTGGGGAGGCGGGGCAAAGAAAGTACAGCCCCATCTGATTGTTTGAATACAGTTGAAATCAAATATATTAGTCCTCCTGTGAAACTTTTAATCTTTTCCAAAGTGCTGTTTAATGGAGAGATGAATGGAGAGAACGCTTTTGTAAACCTAATATTTTTAAATCTTAATTCTTTGCCATGATGACAGCACATAATATTTTACTAGTTATTTTGCAAGATACTAGTATTCAGCTTAAAGTGACATTTAAAGGCTTAACTAGGTTAATTAGGTTAATTAGGCAAAGTAGGGTAATAAGGCATGTCGTTGGACAACAGTGGTTTGTTCTTTAAACAATCAAAAAAATATATGTATAGTATAATAATATTGACCACAGCAGTTTTACATTTTTTTATTCCAGCCAATCTAAAAGAAATAAGATTTTCTCCAGAAGAAAAAATATTATAGGAAATACTGTGAAAAATTCCTGAATCTGTTCAACATCATTTGTAAAATATTTGAAAACGAACCAAAATTTTACAGAAGGGTGAATTATTTTCCCCTATAATTTAAATTTAATCCATCACACCTCTTTGCGATATTGCATATACCGTTATCATGATAATAATAATTGTTCAATATATTGTGCAGCCCTAATTTCAGCCCTAGTTTCAGCTATGTGTGATTGTGTGTGTGTGTAGAGCGACGCTGGCGAAGAGAATGGTTCGGACGGGTTCATGCACTCCATGGACCCTCAGCTGGAGAGGCAGGTGGAGACCATCCGAAACCTGGTGGACTCCTACATGGGCATCGTCAACAAGACCGTACGAGACCTGATACCCAAGACCATCATGCATCTGATGATCAATAATGTAAGCAGCATCAGAGACAGCCTCATTTTCAGTTTTTATTTATTTATAATGTTTTTTTTTTTTTTCATTTTTTCATTAAATTTTTCAATAATTTGTTTATTTTTAGATTTCATTAATTTTCCTTCGGCTTAGTTCCTTTATTCATCAGAGGTCGCCACAGCGGAATGAACCGCCAACTTATCTAGCATATGTTCTACACAGCGGATGCCACCAGCTGCAACCCAGTACTGGGAAACATCCATACACACTCATTCACATACACTACGGCCAATTTAGTTAATCAATTCCCCTATAGCGCATGTGTTTGGACTTGTGGGGGAAACCGGAGCACCCGGAGGAAACCCACGCCAACACGGGGAGAACATGCAAACTCCACACAGAAACACCAACTGACCCAGCCGGGACTCGAACCAGCGACCTTCTTGCTGTGAGCCCACAGTGCTAACCACTGAGCCAACGTGTCGCCCCTATTTTTAGATTTGAATGCGCTTTTAAATTTTGACTTAGTTTACACATTAAGTTATGCGTAATAAAATGAAATGATGCAGGGAAAAAGTATTGAACACATGAAGAAAGGAAGGTGTAGTTTGGCAGTGAAAGCCCAGACAGCAGCTGAAATCTCTCAGTAGTTCTTCAGCAACCCTCTGCCCTTCCTCAGTGTAAATGAATATCAGCTGCTTCAGTCCAACATCTACATTACAGGAGGATGAAGATCAAACCATTTCAGCAAGACAATGATCCAAAACACAGCCAAGGAGACTCTCAGATGCTTTCAGAGAAAGAAAATCAAGCTGTAGAACGGCCCAGCCAATCACCTGACTCCAATCCAATAGAAAACACAGAATAAAGCTCAGATTTGATAGACAAGACCCACAGAACCATCAGGATTTTACACTCTGAAGTGTTGAAGTCTGTGAGAAACTCACACCTAAGCAATGCATGTGTCTTCATTCTCCATATGAGAGGCGTCTTTAAGCTGCAGCACCACAAAAGCCTTTTATATAAACTATTAAATACATTTCAGTAGTTCAGTGCTTTCTCTTTCAGTCATTCTATTGTTATTACACACAACTCATATTTCAGATTTTTTTATGTTTGTATTGTTTGGGTTTTTACCAAAATCTGGTTCAATTCCATGTCAGCTGCTCCTTTACAAATATTATTCCTAGGAAAAAACATGACGTGTTCAGTACTTATTTCCCCCACTGTAAGTCTAATTTGCATCTTCGATTCAAGCAGCTAATGAAAAGTTGTTCATGTGGTCGACGTGTATAATCCTAAAATGTATTATAATTAAATGTCTAAAATCTCTGCTCTCACAGACGAAGGAATACATCAATGCGGAGCTGCTGGCTTCGCTGTACTCGTGTGGAGATCAGAACACACTGATGGAGGAGTCTGCTGAACAGGCGCAGCGGCGGGACGAGATGCTCCGCATGTACCACGCTCTCAAAGAGGCGCTCAACATCATCGGGGACATCAGCACCACCACCATCTCCACCTCTCTGCCTCCGCCCGTGGATGACTCCTGGCTACAGGTGCAGCGCACTGGCTCTGGAGGAAGGTGCGTTAAGGACAGACAGCATATTTGAATTTTAATTTATTTGACAAGGACATACACAACAATACATTGACCTCAAAAGGAAACTTGTTTTGTGCCTGGCTTTAGCAAAGTTGCTATTTTCCACCTGGACAGGTACATCTTAAAACATTCAAATAATAATAAAAAAAACATACTGCCATTTAAAACATGCAGACTCACTCACAGACAGTCTATACACAACCAATCAAACACAACATATACTGTATATATTGTTGTATTACTTTTATTTAATGTCTGTCTGTGCTAAAATATACATTCAAAAAGGCGGCAACACCAAAGCTCCAAAAATGCCAATTTATTAAATTAAAAAGGCTGACACAAAGCGTGTTACATATACACATAGAGCTGAAGCTTAACTTTACGAATTTAGTAGCAAAATGTACAATTTAATTGCAAATCACAATTAGTAGGGATGCACAATATTTAGATTTTTGATATCTGATATGCGGATGTTTCAATAATTTTCGGCTGATCCAATACCGATATTTAAGTCTACATATATTAAAGGGCACCTAGTTTACCCCTTTTTCCAGATTTAATATAAGTCTTTTGTGTCTTTAGAATGTGTCTGTAAAGTTTCAGCTCAAAACACCCGTCAGATTATTTATTAGACCTTTCAGAAGTCTGTCATTTTTAGCTCTGAGCATCTTGTAGCTGTTTTTGTGGACTGTGCCTTTAATGCTAGTCCTCCCCGCCCACCGTTCCCACGTGCCTGTCAGTGTGCCTCAATCTCCGCCCTCGGCTGCGTCAGATAACAGACAGACATGAAGCAGATCTCACGTAACGTTTGTGAGAAATACTACAGTAAGAACTTTCCCAATGATTATTTGATGTATTTGTTGTGGAGTTGCAACGATGAGTCACACACAATGTCGTTACAAAGTTCACGCACACACACAGATACACACACACACACGCACGCACGCATGCATGCATGCACGCACGCACACAGTTTTTGCACAGCAAATGTGACAGGATACACATTAATATCCACTGCTGTATGGATATGCGTTATGTTAATGTACAAAATAAAGCTGATTTAACGTCCACAACCCGGGACTGAAGCGTCTTCTTTTATAATTGTACTGACACGCGGCTGTGCTGATGAAGTAAAGCTGAAGGAAATCGCTGTAATTCATTACAAACATGCACTGATTTAAACACGTGTTCAACTTGTGAAACTCATTCTTGATCACATTTGATGATGATTGATGATCACAGAGAGATGAACAGATCTTTTATTCCCGGTTGCTTTGCGCACGTCCTGTCTTGTTGATATGATTATACGCGTTACTATGGAGACATGTTAATACGCAGCTGTCAATCAATTCGGTGGGCGGGGAAACCGCACTCCTACGTCACGTTGCGGACGGCCTCAAAATGGGAGGGATTTGGATGCTATTTTAACATCAGGAAATTTTTAAAAAAGAGACTTATTGTCTTTATATCACCCCAATATGACTGTGGACACACTATACCTACACACAGTTCTGTCCAAACAGCTCACAAAAGTTGATCATAGGTGCCCTTTAAAAGCTGTATTTATATACAGTCTAAGACTATTGTTTGTTTCAGTTTCAGAGTTCAAAGTCTTGTTTTGAAAAGAAAAGTATATGGATGAAATAAAATAACACTTAAATGTTCTTTTAAAGAGAGAACACTGTTCAAATTAACTTAACAAAATAACACTAAACTAGTCCCTACTAAATTTTAGTGTCAGATTATATGATAATCCGATATTTTATATGTTATTAAACATTTTAAATGCTCCACTGCAACACAGGAAGCTTGGCTGATTCTGATTACATGCCGATAATATTGTGCATCCCTAGCAAATAGATACAATAATCGCACAGCTCTTTCAATAAATTAAAATAGGTTTATATTTCTCAGTAACACTTTATAATAAGGTTGAATTAGTTAATGTTACATAATGCATTTACTAACATCAACAAACAATGAACAATACATTTATTACAGCATTTCTGTTTGTGTTATTTAGTGTTAGGTAATGGAAATACAGTTGTTCATTGATAGTTCATGTGTGCGTCAACTAATGTTAACAAGCATGAATTTGGATGTGAATAATGCATTAGTAAACGTTGAACTAGGTTTAATAAATGCTGTAAAAGTATTGTTCATAATCAGTTCATGTTAGTTAATTAACTAATGAACTCTGATTGTAAAGTGTGACCTATTTCCCTGTCAGGTCTCCGGCCACCAGTCCGACCCCTCAGAGACGGGCTCCTCCTCCAGGGCCTCCAGCTCGCCCAGGTTCCCGTGGTTCGGCCCCAGTGCCCCCAGCTGCAGGAGGGCCGCCTGTTCCCTCCCGCCCTGGAGCCTCTCCGGACCCCTTCGGTGGGCCCCCTCCTACGGTCCCATCCCGGCCTAACCGCGCCCCGCCCAGTGTGCCCAGGTGAGACCCAGTGATATTAACAGCAGACTCTCTAATAAACAACACTAATGTTCTCAGACCTGAGGAATAAATGTCATTTCTGCTGCACTAGCGCCACCTAGTGTGTTTTCAGATCAATATGTTTGTCCAGCCAATAGAAGACAAGACATTGAGTATGTCTACATTAAAGCAGACACATTTGAACACTGTTTTTATTTCAAAAAGCACTTTCTGTCTGCACTGGTGTTTCCAAAAGCTTCTTATCCACATTGAAAAATGGTTGAAAAATATACAGTATATGTAAACAAACATTTTTGCAATATGTTGCATATAAGACAAATATTTTATCTTTGTGAAATCCAAATATTAACTTGTACGTCATATATGTAATTCTCCATAGATCCAATCCATAGAACAGAATTTTAAGTGGGAAAATCATTATTGGCAGGAAACTGGAGAAATCTCTAAGAGAAACCAGACATTAGGGCTGCGCCAATAAACGATTTTATATCGAATCGCGATAAAATTTATGTCAATAACAATGATAAGCTCTGGACTTTTTTACTCTATACTGATCTAAGAGCCAATCACACAGCAGAAATGTGCAACAATGAGAATCTAAAGTGTGTTGACATTAGAGATGTATCAACTTTTTGGCCACGAAAATTTATCAGCTGAAAACATGTTATGCCATTTAATGGACCCTTTAATTTTTGTGGCTTTGGTCATTGTTGGGGTAAACTTTTAAATCTGGAAGTATTAACAACTTATATAAAAATATATATCGTTATCGTTCAATATGGAAAATAATTATTGAGATTGCACTTTTGCCATATCGCCCAGCCCTACCAGACATAAAGTCATCATTTTCAAATGCCTCCATTTTCACAGTCCACACTACAACATGAAAACAGCACTTTTAGATTTATCCCCTAGAAAGAGCATCAAAAGCACATCAAAGTGGACGGAAGGACAAAACAGACAGAAACATGCTTTTTCTTAAAGGTACAGTTCACCTGAAAATGAACATTTCCTCATTAATCACTTACACTCAAGTGATTGTAAACTTTTAAGAGTTTCTTTCTTCTGTTGAACACAAAACAAAATATTCTGAAGCCAATAGCTGTTTCCATCCAAAGATGCAAATTAGACTTGTGTGAATTAACTTGAATATGGCATAAAACATTTGCAAATAAAGCAGTTTCCATCCAATAAGTTAAAGAGAACAAAACCATCACTTGCTGCTAAACCTGCAGAAATATTGCTGAGAGGAGTGTAGTTTGATGCACTGTTGGGATTCTCCACTGTGGTGTTTGTTCTTCTCTAATAAATGAGTTGCGTCTCAGAAGACGAAGACGAAACGCGGTGATTGTGGTGGCTTTTGGAGGCGTGAGACGGGAGCGCAGACAGATGCTCAAGACAGTTCTGGAGGGAATAATAATAGAAGAAGAAGAATACTGAAGCACTGTGATACAATCAGCACAACAACATTTCAGATCTTTTAGCTGCAAACCAACATTAATGACGCAAAGACCCTCACACACATTTATATCTAATCAGCATCTGTCGAAAACTACATCACATCACACATACTGATTCACATTCTGGAATTTATCTGGTAATGTGTTTCCATCGTAGCTTATGCTAATTTATTCTTATCAGTAAAAAGTTTATCCTATTCAGTTGTACGCATATACTTTTTGTGTGCATTTTAAAAAATTGATGTGCATCTTGGCGTTTCTATTAAGCATTTTTTATGCAATATTCCAAAATGCAAATAAAAATAGGTCAATGGAAACTAGGGATGTAACGATTAACCGGTTTCACTATAAACCATGCTTTAATTTGTCACGGTTAATTAATCGTAAAAGTCTTCTCAACACCGCGTTTCTGCACGGAACAAAACTGCTGCAACTAAAAGTTATGCCAACTGTGCGCTAGTTTAAAGTTCCGAGCTTGATACACAATACGCACACACACTGGATTAAAGGCTGATTTTAACTATAGCTGATGCTATTAGCTAAGGGCCGTTCACATATCCCATCTTTTGCATGCGCACAAGTTCATTATTTCCAATGGAGGCGCACAGCTTGCGTGCACATATTGGCAGTGGCGCGCACACGGCACAAAGCGATCACGCAAGCGAAGAACTGACTTGTCAGCTTCATACTTTCTAGGCTATGGAATATATACATTTCTACTCCAAAGAGAACAAAAGTAAGGAAAATACCAAACAATTTTGTAATATAGTTGATCAAAAGTGCCTTTCAGACAGAGGTTCAGCCTTTCACTACATGTGTTCTCTTTAAAAGGGAAATACTGAGCTAATATAGCTTAGATTTACATTAGACAGATACTTTTTTTTTTTTTTTATTCTTATTTTTATTTATTTATTTATTCATAGTTCTGTCATTTATTTTCAGTGTAAAATTATTCATGTTTAAATGCCAAAAGCTTTTTTTACTTATTTTTAAGTCCAAAGAGAAATGGACTATTGTTTGTTTTTATTATTATTATTTTGTGCTGTATTATTTAGTTACTGAGCAGCAAGAAATAACACTTTAAAATATAAGGTGTTTTCATGTGATTTTCTAAACTAGTAGTGTTTTGAGATTAATAAATGCATTAAATAATCGTGATAACTGTGAAACCGTGATTATTCCTCAGACTATAATCGTACAACCAAAATCTATAATCGTTGCATCCCTAATGGAAACATAGCTATTGACATCCATAGTAGTAGGAACTAAAATGCTGCTGCTCAAATTTTTGCTCAACAGAAGAAAGAGACTCAAAACAAGTTATGAACAAGTGAATAAATGATGACAGATTTTTGGGTGAACTGTCCCTTAATGCGTCTGGATTGATGTAAACAAGCCTCCATCTGATGTGGCAAGTGGTGCAGAAATAACCATATACTGTACAGTACAACAGTGTACATGAAAGATTATAAATGCACAGAAAGATAACCTCTGCAGTCTAATAAGAGATTACGTTTGCTCTTAGCCGCGGAGTGTGAGACTGTAATCGGTGGAGTAAATGCAGTGGTGTGGGTGAGTTAACCGGTCACCATAGCAACGTTTAAATGATAAGCAGTTGCAGTCTTATTATCAATGATAGTTCATTGTTTCCGGTTATCAAAGTGTTTCAGATGTCCACAGTCTGCTGTCCTGCTACTAACACTTATTATCGGTCAAACGTCACAGTAGAGCTGGGTGATGTATTTCGCTGGTGATATACAGTGCTCAGTATAAATAAGTACACCCTCTTTTAAATTAATATTTTCTATGGGATGCTTTACAGTAGTATATTAATCCAAATACACTACATTAGACAGCACCAAAGACAAAACTGATCAACTAATCTAACAAAAAGCTGAAGATCATAGTGCAACAATTAGCACACCCAAATTAATGGGTGTCAGGGAAAATAGTAAATTAAATTAATAAACAGGAAAAATCTAAAGAAACTTAAAAATATATATATATAAAATTTTGTTGCAATTATAGTTTTGTTTAAATTTATATGTATTATCTTTATATTCCTAAAGATGTTTGGTGAGCAAACTCTTATTTTACTAAATATAACTGTTTAAAAAAACTGTTTTGTTAAAATGCATTAACATATATTGTCTATATTCACTGACAAATGGCTAAAAATATACATTTTCAAATGCGGGTGTGCTCATTTATGCTGAGCACTGTAAATGCAAACAACATTGGCAAAGTGTCCAAATTTTGGTCAAAAAACACATTATTTGTTTGCTGATCGTATACTGACGCTCCTGGGTTGAATACTATTAGATACTATTGAATATATTAGCACTAGAAGTTGATTAATTCAATTTATTTATGTAAATCAGTTGTCTAAAAGCGTAAAAACCTGTCTTACTGATTTTTGAATATGTTATAATGTTATGTAATCAATAAAAAAAATTCACAAATGTCTTTTTTTGACATTTTGATAATATAATATAATGCCGGGTGCTCCGGTTTCCCCGACAGTCCAAAAACATGCGGTACAGGTGAATTGGGTAAGCTAAACTGTCCGTAGTGTATGTGTGTGAATGAGTGTGTATGGTGTATGGATAAAACATATGCTGGATAGGTTGGCGGTTCATTCCGCTGTGGCGACCCCAGATTAATTAACGGACTAAGCCAAAAAGAAAATGAATGAATGAATAATAGATATTTTAAGACTTTTTCTCTTTTTTATTGAATCAAACATACAGTAAAAGCAGTGAAATATATATTTTTCTAAATTAAAATAGATGTTTTCCATTATAATGCACTACTGATCAAACGTTTAAGAACAGTAATTTTTTATTCTTTTCTTTTAAAGAAGTCTCTTCTGCTCACCAAGCCTGCATTATTTGTAATATTTTCGCTATTTAAAATAACTTTCTATTTTAATATATTTTAATATATCATTTACTCCTGTGCATTCAAACATGATTTTTTTTGCCATCATAACTCCAGTAATATAATCAGGGTTCATACGGTCATGGAAAACCTGGAAAAGTCATGGAATTTTGACATGGCATTTTCCAGGCCTGGAAAAGTTTTGGAAAAACAAAAAAGCCCACAAAGTTTTGGAAAAGTCATGGAAAAGAGATATCTGTATACTTGAATATTGGTTAGTTGTCTTTTCTTCGTTTCTGTCCTTGGCCAATCACACACTCTCACATTATTAGTGCGGTGTAAGCATCGTCTAAATCAATTTTACATAGATATAAATATAAGCTGAAACTAAATAGATTGTTGCGTGTTTTACGATATGCTGTAATAAATTTGAACATGCATTGTTTTTCTTTTACCACGCATATGTAGACATTGCATGAAACATTAGGTCATGAAAATTTACTTGAACGTCTTGGAAAAATCATGGAAAAGTCATGGAATTTTAGTAGTAAAAATGTGTATGAATCCTGTATTATCCATCAAAAATCACTGTAATATTCAGATTTATTTATTTATTCAGTCTTTAGATCAAATAAATGCAGGCTTAGTGAGAAGCATTCAACATTCTGACAGCTAGTTTACATTTTAAAATGTATATTTTCCCAAGTCATTCAACCGAAATTTTCAGCATCATTACTCCAGTATTCGCTGTCACTTTTAAATTCAATTCAATTCAATTCAATTCATCTTTATTTCTATAGCGCTTTTACAATGTAGATTGTGTCAAAGCAGCTTCACATAGAAGATTATAGTGAATTGGAATGGTGTCCGTTCAGTTTTTAGAGTTTAAGTTCAGTTCAGTGTGGTTTAATTTTCACTGCTGAGAGTCCAAACACTGAAGAGCAAATCCATCGATGCGCAGCTCTACAGGTCCCGATTATTATTTATACTTAATTAATTTATACTATTTATATTAATAAAAAAATAACAAATACATCCTAAAAGGCTTAAAAAATATTTGTAATTATAATTGGATTTTCAGATAATACAAGACTCAACATTATTGTCATTAGAGTACAGGGTAAAGAAATGCAGTTACCATCTAACCAGAGTGCACATATAAGCAGTGCCGCAAGGATAAATATAATAGGATATCATATTAGTTTTAATAACTCACTTCTAATAACTGATTTATTTTATCTTTGCCATGATGACAGCACATAATATTTGACTAGATATTCTTCAAGATACTAGTATTCAGCTTAAAGTGACATTTAAAGGCTTAACTAGGTTAATTAGGGTAAAGTTAGGGTAATTAGGCAAGTCATTGTATAACAGTGGTTTGTTCTGGAGACAATCCAAAACTAATATTGCTTAAAGGGGGCTAATAATATTGACCTTACATTATACAGATAGGGGTAGTATTATGGATATGAATAAGATGAGTTGATAACTACTAAGGATGATAAGAATGTTCATAATACTGTATATATAATATACAGTTTAAATTAGATAATAGATGTATGTACACTATAGCAGAAAAACTATGAACATTTTACAGATGGATATGAATAGATCAATATGATTAGATCGATAATTGTACAGTCAAGGTGTAAAGTGAAATATAACGGCAATGAGAATTAAATAGTGCAACCCTGAGAATGAACATCTCTACCTGCTCAAAAACAAAACATATCATTGGTGGTGGATGAGGAGATTCCCCACAAAAATGTGTGAAGCGCTTTGAGTGTCCAGAAAAGCGCTATATAAATGTAAGGAATTATTATTATTATAATTATTCATATCAGGAAGAGAAAAACCCAAGGAATTCTTGATTTTCTTTGTAAACAGGAGTGAAGAGGTTAAAATCTGGATTTTATTGCTTCAGCTATATCACCCAGCTCTAACAATGCGCAACACACACCGTGCAACACACACACTGCCGACTGACGCTTTACTAACCGTACAAATAAAGGCATGAGGGATTTTTCTGTTCTTTCTTCTGTTTGGTTTCTTTGTGTTTAACGCTGAAGTCTTTTGTTGTGTGTGATTTAATCATTCTAATATGCTTGCTTCCTTACAGCAACACACACACACTCATTCATTCACACACACCCTAATGAAGTCCTAAATTTAACACTGCAATCCCTAATAAATGCACTGCAAAAAAATATTTTTCTTACTTCTTGACAAGCTAAAAATATGATCTTGTTTTCAGAAATGAGTCGAAATGAAGTGAGTTTTTCATTAAAACAAGCAAAATAATCTGACAATGGGGGAAGTGAGTTAACAATGTTTTCGCTTTGAATTCAGATTATTTAGTTACCCCATTGGCAGATTATGTTGCTTGTTTTAAGGAAAAACTCACTTAATTTTGACTCATTATTTCTGAAAACAAGACAATATTTTATTCTAGTCTAGAAAATGCTTCTTAATTTTAGGATTTTTAGATATTTGGACTAGAAACAAGACAAAAACTCTAAGTAAGAGAAGCATTTTTTGCAGTATGATTTGCCAACTGAGCTGCAAAACCTCTGATCAAGACAAACACTTCTGCAGAAATGGTTTTAAATATCACTAATGAAAATGATATCTCAGTAGCAAGGCCAGACAGAATCTGCAATCATTTTTTGCTATTTCTGCACAGAATTCTGTACAATATATGGCCTATACTCATTGCTGATTGGCTGTTAAATGTTTATTGCAAAGTGGAGGTTTTGGACGTCAGTCTGTGGTTAGCTTGGACTGGAGATGTGTTCATGTTAGGGCTGCACAATATATTGCAAAATTATCATTATTGCAATAATAGCATATGCAATATACAGTTGAAATCAGAATTATTAGCCTTTCTGAATTATTAGACCCCCTGTATATCTTTCCCCCAATTTCTGTTTAACAGAGAGAAGATTTCAACACATTTCTAAACATAATAGTTTTAATAACTCAATTCTAATCACTGATTTCTTTTCTCTTTGCCATGATGACAGCACATAATATTTGAGTAGATATTCTTAGTGTTCAGCTTAAAGTGACATTTAAAGGCTTAACTAGGTTAATTAGGGTAAAGTTAGGGTAATTAGGCAAGTCATTGTATAACAGTGGTTTGTTCTGGAGACAATCCAACACAAATATTGCTAAAGGGAGCTAATAATATTGACCTTAAAATGGCTTTAAAACAATTAAGAACTGCTTTTATTCTAGCCGAAATAAAACAAATAAGACTTTCTCCAGAAGAAAAAATATTATAGGAAATACTGTGAAACGTTCCTGAATCTGTTCAACATCATTTAGGAAATATTTGAAAACAAATTCACAGGAGGGCGAATAATTCTGACTTCAACTGTGCATCGCAGACATGTGTGATAAATGACATTTATTTTATGCATTGGTTGTTTATCTAAATTTGACCAATCAAATGGGGTCATACTATCTTTAGCCCCGCCTCCCCAATAGTTACTGTTCTGCTATTGGCTGGAGAGGCCCAAACCTGAACCTAGAGCTAAAAATAAACACTAATGGATGGAGTTGGGATGAGAGAGGAAAATGAAAACAGCCAATCAGAATCAGAATATCTGCGGAGGTTTTCACTCATTCATAGTGTATTAAAGACTAAAAGTTTCCAACTTGACAGTTTTTTAGTGTGAATTAGAATGAATTAGATCTGAAAAATATATTATACCTGTTTATTTTAACATCATTAGATAAATAAAAGATTTAGATCTAATAAAAACAGCATTTTTCTAGATAATCATCATTGCAATATTTAACAACAATTTCGCATATTGAAAATTTTCCCAGTATCAAGCAGCCCTAGTTCATATTTCTGTGTCTCCTCCATGTTAACTGTGTGTGTGTTTTGCACATGCTTCTCTTCCTCCTGCCCGTGGCTTTTTTTCAACCCTTCCTGCTGATATTGATTATTTTTCACAGAATTACAATCAGTGACCAATGAGGACTAACGCTTCTGGTACGTCTGTGGTTCTCTCGCCATTCCCCATCCCTCTGCATGGCAGACTGTCTCTTAGAGCCTTTGACAGATGATCAATAGTGCAAAACAAAAACTACGTACAAATAAATCACTCGTAAAGAAGCAGTCAGTGTTCGTGATTGACAAACATAAGCGGTCAGAGTCAAAACATTCCTAAAACATAAAGAGTTATCGTTATTGGTATCTGCCAAAACCATTTTTAACCATTTTAACTTCAAAAAAATAACCCTTGAAGCTTGCCCCCTTCTTTTTGAACATAAATGTTATACGTACATGTTCAAATTCAATTATTGCCAATTTCCAATGCTTTCGTACATAGATTTAAGCTCATTTTACAGATGTCAGATTGTAGCTGAAGTGGAAAGCGTTCAAAAAGTTAAATAAAACAAAAGTTATGTGCCCTTTTATTACAATAATAAAACAATAAATATATATTTTAATATATTATGTAAAAAAAAAAAATTGTACGAAACTGTTTTAGCCTAAAATTGGCAGAAAATGAAAGCTAAATATGTAAAGAAATTCCAAATTTAGAGAGAAAAAAAAAAGCTTTCAGTAAGATTTAGTTTGGGTACAGTACCAATCATGACCACCAGGTGACATTCAGTTTACATTGGTGAGCATATAAGGGCGCCACCTATTTTTTATGGACATGAACCATTTTTTTCATACTTTTGACAATATTTGTAAAGTAGACATCAAATTTTAAAACATTATGGGCAGTTTGGTAGTATTTGATTGGAATTTAGCCTCTAAAAAACATTATAAAATGTTTACATGTGGATTGCTGTAGCAAAGTAATGTTTTACGACTCTAATGAGTATCTTTGTCAAGATTGAGTATCTTTTGCAAATTAATAAATAACCATTGCTCAGTCTTATCTGTCAAAAATCATCTGATCGAGACACTGGAAATTTTAAGCTTTCAAATCTAAATCTAAGATCTATAGTTCATCATGATTGCTTTATGTTTACTCTACAATATTATGGTTTAAAATTGTAACCACAAACACTCCACAGGTTGTAAGGTGACAGTAAATGTGTTTTGATCTAATGCTCTGGCTACATAAAAAAAGTACATATTCAGAAGTCTTAGGGGCCGATCACACCGAGCGTGCTTTTTGCGTTGAGAGGTGCCTTTTTTGAATGATTTACTAACGTCCGCGAGCGTTTTGTGCACTGCTTATGTGTCCTGCGCGCCTTAACTGCCTGTTGCGCCTCGCGTTTTTACCCTTGCGTGCTGTGCGCTCGCAGTAGGCATGGGACGATAACCGTTTTCAAGGTATACCGCGGTTTGGAAAAGTCAAGGTTTTAAAACCGTCAAAATTTTCTGCTATAACGTTCCTAAGGTATATGTAAGATTTTTTTTTTTACATTTTTGTTTTGTTTTTTAGGACAACAGTATCTCCAGCAGAGGTATTTAGAGGTTTTGATTCAAACAAAAAGTCAATTCACATGCGCGCGTCACCTGATCCGCAAATGCAAAACTTCCTTTTCGCACACGTAAATGAAGATGCATGAATGCAAAACATAATATTTGTTTTCACGAACATGTTTATGTTTGCGCAAATCTTAAATTCACAGACTCGAATTGAAGCCATTCGTTTGTGGATGTGAAAATGCATATGCAACATTGATGGAGCGCGTGGATGAAAGAGTGTGCATTTGCAAATAATATTGATACTAATTTCATCCCATAACCGCGCTTCTTTTTTTCTTGTCAATAAAAAAGGCAGTGTGGTGGGCCTCGTGTTTTTGGAACATAAAAGTGTGATCGGCCCCTTAGACTGTTCCAACGATATATTTCATGTCTGTCATGATTAGATTAGGATTTAATTCCAATATAGTGTAAACTTAAGCATGTTTTTCAAGAATTGCACTTTAAAGGGCCAGTTCGCTCAAAATTGGAAAACTTACTAATCATTTATTGACCCTCATGTGGTTCTAAACCTTTAAAGGGGTGGTCCACGATGTATTTTTAAGGCTTGGTTGTGTTTATAAGATGCAAAGCAATGTGTGCTCATGCTTCACTTGTAGAAAATCACGTTATTTTTTCATATATCTTACAGTGATTATGTACAGCTACTCTGCTAACATGAAAACAACTGTCATATTTGCTAGTTCCTCTGAAAGAACCCCCTCAAGAGGCTCTGATTGGTCCGCTAACATAATGTGCTGTGATTCGCGGATTAGCTCCACGTCACTCTCCTACAAGCGCGCGCTTTTGCGCTGTGTAAACAGTCCAGTCAGAGGCTCAGAGCAGCTGTTAGCAGCGTTAGCTCCCTGAATTAGACAGAAATGAAGAGCACACAGCTCACGCCTGCTCTCTAAAATAAAATCTGACAAGTGTCTTTCACATATATTCGGAATAAGCATGTGTAAGTAATATAAAAACGTTCTCATATCTTTTACGAGTTTGTTATTTGAGATGTAGAACGCTTGGAAAGCAGCCGCATAGAGAGACACGCATAGAGAGACAGTGCAGCGCTGGTGAAGATTGTGGCTGTTTACAGCGGTTTGACTGATAAATATGAATTTGTAGCTAAATTGTTAGCGGTGCCAAACAGCATTCCCTGTTGTTTACATCCTTGTTTACGTCCTCGTTAACGCTAGAAACTGTGCCTGCAGTTGATCAATTTAAAAAAAAAAAAAAAACACTTACAGGTGAACTTTAAGCGTCTTACATTCAGAGATGTTGTTTATATTCACACAGCTACATTACACATCAACTAAAGTTTAAAATATGATATCGTAGTGGACCACCCCTTTAATGGTTTCTTTTTTCTGTTGAACACAAAAGAAGACATTTATTGAAACCAAAATAGCCATTTGCACTCATAAATAAAATACTAAAATACTATAGCAGTCAATGGAGCTTTTTCTGCTAAATATATTGCGATATGAATACAATTTAACTAGATAACCTGAATAAATCTATTATAGACAATCTACAAGCATAGATAGAGTAAATACAATACAGCCGGAATTCCCAAATTTTTCAGCCCACGACTCAAAATATGCCAGAGATTTGCAGTGGTTATAAATCTACATTGTAAAAAGCTCTATAGAAATAAAGATGAATTGAAATAAACAGTAGACACAGAAGCAGATCCAATATGATCAAACTGCTTCCACAATGTAACATACAGACAGATAATATTAAGACCATCTTGTGTATTTTCCATTTTTTGAAAGACATTTGCTATCGAGATGCTCTTGTGTAGCTCTTATCATTCATTCAGACCTTCAGCATGTGTGTCTCTGTGAGGGCTCTGGGACAGACGGACAGAATCTCTGAGATGCTGAAACATCCTACAGAATAAATCAGATTAAACTATTTAAAGGGTTAGTTCACCCAAAAATTAATATTACTCCATTCTAAATCCCTGGTGGACTTTTGGGCAAGCACGCTTCAGTTTGTGGTAGCCTAAAATAAAAGACATAATTTATTAAATCAAAAGAAATACATGCAATAACATTATGCAGTTATAAAAATAAATATATTTTTGAAAATGAACAAATTGTATTAAAAATTTTTAGATTTAATTAATTATTTTTTTATTTTTTTATTATAGAAAAAATAAATAAATGTGAAAACCTGTTTTCTGTTTTATATTGGGTTTTTTTTAATCAACTTTATCAAGTTCTTTTGACAACAAATGAGAATTGAAACATTGAACACATTAAAATATTGAAACATATATTAATAGTGGCTTATTAATGCATGAAAATGACATACAACATAATGTAGGAGGGGTGGCATGGTGGCGCAGTGAGTACCACGATCGCCTCACAGCAAGAAGGTCGCTGGTTCGAGTCTCGGCTGGGTCAGTTGGCATTTCTGTGTGGAGTTCGCATGTTCTCCCCGTGTTGGCGTGGGTTTCCTCCGGGTGCTCCGGTTTCCCCCACAGTCCATACACATGCACTATAGGGGAATTGATGAACTAAATTGTCTGTAGTGTATGTGTGTGAATGAGTGTGTATGGATGTTTCCCAGTGATGGGTTGCGGCTGGAAGGGCATCCGCTGCGTAAAACATATGCTGGATAAGTTGGCGGTTCATTCCGCTGTGGCGACCCCAGATTAATAAAGGGACTAAGCTGAAAAGAAAATGAATGAATGAATGAATGAATGAATGAATGAATGAATGAATGAATAATGTGAGAGAATGCAAAATTATTGAAATAGGCTATATTTTTTCCCATTAAGGGGACCATTTGGTATCCCGACTGGAAAACATAACAACCCCGAGACGTCGGGCTAGGAATTTTTGCAAACTGTGCCATAATTTACCTCATAATTTACCCCATGTGTTTTTGTTTAAAAAAAACATCAATCAGATACTTTCGTAGCTTGCATCTTGTATGCTGATTGGCTGGTATGCTGATTGGCTCGTATTCTGATTGGCTGATTGGCTCGTATGCTGATTGGCTATTCTGTAGATGGGCAGCAGGTCTCAGAAGAGATTCTGAATTGAGCAAACATCATTTTAGGTCTCTGAATGTGTGCATTGGATTGATTTATGATTGATTTATTTCATTTAATCAAGATCTGACAAGCCTTTTTCTTTCTGCAGCCATGTTTCCTTATTTTTATTTTAGTTTTACCATCGTTATTTATAATCCCTTTAACTAAGAACACAATAAACATCTACTGAAATCCAGAACATGTGACCTTTAGGGTGAAACCGAGCAGCGGGGTCAGAGGTCAAATAATCAGTGTACTTTTGTCCATGTTGTTTGTCTTTTCACGGCATCTCATTCTGTCATGGCGTGATCGCTGAATGCTTTAAAATAGGTTTGCAAACATGATCCTGAATTGTCTGAATTCAAACTTCAATATTGTTAATATTTTAATCATTTTTAAGTATTTTTATTAATTTAGTTATTACATTCATTTTTGCAATGTGTGAATTTGTACTAATGATATTTGTAATATCATTAAATACGTGTTACTAGAAATATTTGACAAAAACATGAGATTAAATATCCTGAATGATGATTTCAGTAATTTATTATTAGTCTACGAACTCTAAGAAAAGTCAATTATTCAAAAGTTTTCACATATGAGAGCATTTCTTTCACATTCAGAGAACATAATCATTGCAAACTTGTGATTGTTTGTTGTGTGTGTGTTTGTGTGTGTGTGTGTGTGTGTGTGTGTGTGTGTGTGTGTGTGTGTGTGTGTGTGTGTGTCTGTTACTCATCCATCTTCTTTCTGTGTTCCCATGGCAGCCGACGACCCCCGGCATCACCTACGCGACCATACCGACCCACAGATTCCTCCCACTTAGACTATTAGCCCCTCCCACACCCGTGACAGACAGAGAGGACAGACACGCCCACCCAGCCAGACCTCCTCCCCTTCCTTCCTGCTCCTCATCACAAATACACAACATACACAGGGATTCAACATAACTCTACAACCCTCTGTCACAAGTTGAACTTTTACATTTATGCTATTAATAATATTATAATTATTATATTTAGCCTAGTGGTCTCAAACTCATATATTCGTGTGTATATAACAGTCAGAAATGAACTACTGATAATGTAAAGCATTGTAGGCCAAACCAAAATTTGATGAATTAGATGATGCATTAATATTGTTTATGAACTCAGTCTCTTTGACAGAAGGTTGATGAGTTTTAGATGCCTGTTCGTGATATTCAACAATTAAAATGCCTACTTCTCTTTAAACAATAAGCTTGATACACTTCAAAAAAATGATCTTATTGGTATATTTATCTGGGTGTAATCATTCTTACATTAAGACACATTTACTTGAGAAGCAATATTAATTGGGCTTGTTTTTTTTAATTAATAATAATAATAATAATAATAATAAAAATTATGTAAAGCAAGGTCAGACAAATAACCATAATTCAACAGAAATCACATTTCTTTACTAACCCAATGCCACTTTCATACAGTTTTAAACCAAAAACTCATTTTATTTGATTAAAATTGGCATTATTTTGCATCTCAAGTAAGTGTACCTTGATGTAAGAATTTTTTTTTGCAGTGTAGCAAAGGTCAAACGAATGAGCACAGGGTCTGATGAATGCATTCCTGTCTGATTTCTGTTGCTTTATTTATTTTGTCTCATCTTCAAGCTTCTTTTGGTTATCAGACGCTTGATCTCCTGCCGTATAAGCGATGCATTATCTCTCCAAAGTGTGTGCTGGAGCTTGACGATAACTGCATCTTCTGAATGTGCTGCTGTGCGTCTGTGTTTCTGTACATTACTATTGGCTCTTTTTTGTTTTTGTTCTGTATGTGTGTCGACCTGCAGTGGTCCCTGAGCTCACGGGCCAGAAGACGACACCAAATTCCAGAAGGGTAATAATGCACTTTCTCATTGTCCCACAGTCAACATCAACCTCATACACAGCCAGTCTTTTATGTAGATTAAGAAAACTGCTCAGTCAATGGCAAACTGCATTAATATTAAATACTAGTGGTAGTTTACATACTGTACATTACATGTATACAACGTTTTATACCAAATATACTGTGTCCATAAACATATCTAGACACTCAAGCCACAATTAAACGTCTGAATGTTATTATATTAGATGGTGAAAATTTAATGAGGAGTGTTTATGTGGGGAGCTCAACTGAATCAAATGAATCATATGCTTCACAAAGTGACTCGCTGTTTTCAAACTCACTGCGAGTCCAAATGATCAAATTAAATGCTATAGGAACAGTCAAAACATGCATAAAGACAGCGTTTACAAACCACTCAGAGGTTTTCATAAACAACAAATCATCACATATTATGTAATGTGTAAAAGTCGTGTAGCTACTTTTAATAATTTGTGTGGTGCTAGTCTTTTTAAATAGGTTTGGTTAATCAGATAACAGCCTATTAACGATTAACTTAAGGTGTTTATTAAAACCGAAATCAGAATTACTATTACTAGACACTTATCGACACTAATTACTTATTACTATACACTTACTGACTATCTGAGATGTAAACAAGCGAAACAAATCATGTGAATCTGAACCGCTGAATCAACACAAAAGATTCGAAGCTTCGCACAGTCGTGTTTTGAAAGCGTAGATCGTTTGCTTTATAAAACCAGCTGTAAAACTCGTCCAAACGCAAGAACTAACACACCAATATAACTAACATAACGTTACCAGCTCGTATAATGGGTAAATAGCTTAACAGTTTGTTATGAGGTCATTTTACTGCGCGGCGGCAGGGAATAGACGAGTCTTACCTGGTGTCGATTCAACTGCGGCTTTTTCTTCACTTTAGCTCAACCAGGCTTATGCTTGCAGGTCACGTCGTCTACTCAAGTGGTTCAATTTTAAGAAATAAAAATGTAAAATTTTAACTAGTCATAAAATAATACAGAAATCCCCCGAGGGCCTTTTATTTTAACCCGACACGAGAACTGTTAGAGACGCGAAATGGCGCCCAATTCGAACTAAAATGGCGGAGTGATACTAGACGCAAGAAAGAGCGAGTTATAGTGCATTGTGTTAAAACCGTAAAACATTTCAGATTAAAATGTATACGCTTTAAAAATATGTTTGAGAAATGGTTAACACACTCCAATTTCAAAGAAGCCAAAGAAATTCATTAGATAAGCATAAGAAATTGATGTTTTCAAATAATATTTTACACAAAAAAATGTTTTTCCGTCGAATAAATGGGTATCTTGTATAAGCTGTAGGCCTTTAGCTTCTCTGTCAACAAAAAAACATTAGAATGCAGCTCATTTAAACACTGAAATTCAGGATTTATATATTTGTAAGTTGTTTTGTTACGTTTAAAAAGAAAACAAGAATTTAATTGATTTTTCATCCAATGAATTGACATTTAGACACTTTAAGTGTGACTTCATACACTCTTAACAATACTGGATTATTTCAACTCAATTTTGGGTAAAATATGGACAAAACCAATCACTGGGTTCATTTTTTTAAATTAAAAATATAGACCATTTCAATGTGGTGATGCCGTTGGCCCATGCACATTTCCTGCTTGTTGTCAAACTATTTTAATAACTGTAATAAGAGGCAATTCAATTATATCTCAACGTTAAATCAGCGGTCATAATGTTATTTATCAATATGTGGACCTTTTAGGATTCTCGGGAGCTACGGAAATTCAAAATGTAAAACAGAAAATACGTTAGGACCATTGTTATTGTTTACATCCCTCAAAATGGTCTATAACCTACCATTTGGGTTTGTCCATATTGTACACAATTTGGGTTCAAATAACCCAGCATTTTTGTAGTGCATGTAAACAAATACGTTGGCAATGATATGACATTTTAATTTGAATATAAATAAGTGATCTGTAAACTATTATGTATAATTAATATTTATTATTAATATCCAGTCTCACTCTGGTAAACTGTACACATGTAGGCTATAGTTATAGATCTGCTGTTAGTAATGCAGGACAGTGTGTTTGTCTTCTCTCCGTGTGACTCGGAGGACTGTTTCTACTTTCTGTCTGATGTTTTTCTTTGTATGAATGGTTAATCTTCTTTTCTCTTTTCTGCTTCAGCCAGTCAAACAAGAGCAGCCCTTCTCAGACCCTTCTCTCCACGTGACCCTTAGCTCCTTCTCTTCACTTCTTCTTCTGTTTTCCCCACATTGAGTAAAAAAAAAAAAGCCCAACAGAACCAACATCAACCCAAGCAAAAAGACCAGACGTGATGATTCCTGCATCGTCTGCTGGAGGCTTTGAGAAATACGTTCATTTTATTGTTATATCATAACCTTCTAGAAACTCATTGTGTTAAATTCATGATTTACTCACCTGTTTTATCTGTTTATTTTCTATATATGGAACTGGTAGTTTGAAGAATATTGGTAACCAAACAGTTTTGGGTCCCATTGACTAATATAGTGGATCTGAAACAGTTTGAAAGAGCTGGGTGGATTACTTATGGATTGTAATCAGTTACGGATTACAAATTACATGACAAAATTAGTCAGTAGTAGTCGGATTACAT
>CAIGQV010016645.1:31657890-31670326 GCA_903798115.1 Danio jaintianensis | reverse complement strand
ACACACACACACACACACACACACACGCATTTACAGACAGACAGACAGACACACACACGTCAGTATCGGACATGCTAGATCTTTCTGCTGTAAACACACACACACACATACGCACCTGCTTTCTGCCGCGCGGCCTGCTGTGTGTAAGACAGGGCCGTCTGCAGCTCTGATTTCTCAGACACCAGGATGCCGATGGTCTGAATGTGAACCTGAATGTGGAGAAATGACACAGCATCGAAATTCAGAATCTGCTTTCATTTATACTGTAAAATACAAAATAAATAAACAAAAAAAGTCATATTTCATTAATGATAATGATCTTATTATTTGTTGTTGATAATTATGTTGCTTTAAAAAAAATCTACCATCTTTAAATAATATTTTAAGAAGAAATTAAATTGTATATTTTAATGATCACCAGTGGGGGTGTGGGGATGTGGGGGTGATCACCAGAATGGGGAAGTCCCAGAGTAAAATGAGAAAATATGATACACCGGTGTCTTGGAATATGGAAAAACTGTCTCTGATTGGGCAGTTAAAAGATTTAACTTGGGCCATCACCATACTGGTAGATCTGTCTCTGTGGGATAGCAGCGTAATTAATATAAGTGAGATCCGAGACGATGACTCGCCACAGATAACTGTTGCGGGGGGGGTTAAAGTCCCTGGCGTCTGGCTGAGATCAAGACCTTTTATTACGTTTGTCTAGCTAAAGCGATTTACTCCCGGGAGGGGGTTAAAATCAGGGGCCGTGCGATTTACTTCCAGAAGGAAGCTGAAATTGGGGGGCACATAATTAGAGCTGTAAAGCTTAACTTTTCGATTGTAGGTGAAAAATCGAATCTGTTGGAGACGTCCGGTAGATTAATAGGTACCGAAAAAGTCCACAGAGGGGGGGGGGGGGGGATCACCAGAATGGGGAAGTCCCAGAGTAAGATGAGAAATATAATACATCTGTGTTTTGGAATATGGGAACACTGCCTATCTTTACGCTGTTTTCATCTGTTTTTATATTATTTGTTCTTCTTTTATTTATACTTGTCTCTTTTATTCCTGTTCATGTAAAGCACTTTGAATTGCCACTGTGTATGAAATGTGCTATATCAATAGCACTTGCTTTGTGCAATATAAACTTGCCTTGCATGTTTATTTCAGGATTATTATTGTACAATAATGTCTCATTCCAGAAATGCAGTAATGTAAAGTTTCATTTAAACTTAAACTAGAAAGATAAACTGAACCCATTATTACTGTAATTTAACGTGAGATGCTTAAAAATGATAGGGAATATAGGGATAGGGATAATTACTATATGTTGTTTAACTTATTGTTAAACTTTATAAACCACTAACAGAGTTGATATTTTCCATCATGTTGTGCTTTAGCTGCAGATGCTAACCTCAAAGCAGACTCTGCATGGCGTGTCCAAAACACAACTTTATGCATTTTCATCATGTTATTGTTATCTTTAAAAAATGAATGGGATCAGATCTGGACTCCTTTCCTTGAGTATATGGGTCCCAGGATCTCAGGTACTTTTTTGCAAAAACTTAGATCACCATAAACCTTGGTTAATTTGTGTATTCTTCCATTATTATTATTATTACTTTGTGTATTTATATTTGTCTTCTTTTTGATCTTCATTATTTGCTGTGATGATGAGAAATCTGTTGGTTGTAATCTGTCGTTTTGTTTTGTTAAAATAAAGGCAAAAAAAGGTGGCGCAGTGGGTAGCACAATCGCCTCACAGCAAGAAGGTCGCTGGTTCGAGCCTCGGCTGGGTCACTTGGCGTTTCTGTGTGGAGTTTGCATGTTCTCCCTGTGTTGGCGTGGGTTTCCTCTGGGTGCTCCGGTTTCCCCCACAAGTCCAAAGACATGCGGTATAGGGGAATTGCATAGATATACTAGATGTCGCCTGGCCTGTTGTTGTCTATTGGAAGGAATGCGTCAATAGAGCCGCCATTTTAGTACAGGGTAGCACTCCTTTGAAATGAATGCAGGACCAAAGTGCAGTGTAGGACTGTGGCCATCCAGAGCCAGAGATATACACATATATACATATATCTATGATTGGGAATTTTCCCCGGTGGTGAGTACGCAAAAAAATAAAAATAAAAAATTTTATTACGAAAATGATCATTTTACATCACTTTTCTACGTCGATGGATAAGTGACCGCACGGGTATTGCCGATAAAGAGTGTGTGTTTGTGTGCATGAAAATGTATTACCCTCCCTCCCTGTTAAATTTGATTTAATCCGTGTCCTGAAACACACCCCCTCTCCTGCTTTCACTTCTCATTCTACGGAGGGAGCGATTCGTTTGTGAATGAATCTCCGTTATGAACGACTCGTTCACTCAGCCGACAATAATACAAGTTTCTAGCAGCGCAGCGTCTTGTTCTCATATTTCTTTTTCATTGTTTGCTGATTTTATTCAACAAACTAGCATAAGCCTAGAATTCAGTGCAAGTTGATGCTTCTTTGCCTTATGATCAGTGCAGTAAGAGACTGTATTATCATCAATAATGTTACTTGTTGAGCACAAAAGTTTGTAACATACAAAAAACGAAATCTTACCTATGAAATGTTCTGCCTTTGTGCTTTGTTTGCTTGCTACTACACCCGTAAGCGGCGCTAAACTCCAGCATCTTCACATTGGCACACTGTCTTGACTAGTGCTGTTGAATGATGTTTGTCCTGGGAGCACTGTATGTGTAATGTGGCGGCGCTATTGACGCATGCTCAGGGTCTGTATGCGATATCTAGTGTATATATCTATGGGGGAATTGGGTAAGCTAAATTGTCCGTAGTGTATGTGTGTGAATGAGAGTGTATGGATGTTTCCCAGTGATAGGTTGCAGCTGTAAGGGCGTCCGCTGCGTAAAAAAAACATATGCTGGATAAGTTGGCGGTTCATTCCGCTGTGGCGACCCCGGATTAATAGAGGGACGAAAAAGAAAAATGAAAGGCAAAAAAAAAAAAAGTGAATGAGAGATTGACTGAAATATCACAGTAACAGAGTTGACACATAATTAATCTACTACTGGTGAATCCTAAAAATTTTGTACAAATTAATGAAAAAAAGAATAATGACGCCTCAAAATCTTAAAATTAAGATTAATTAAATTAAATTGTATATTTTAAATTCAGAATTATAATTACAATCTCTCCCCCTTGTGGCTGTTAAAAGAACTGCAGAATCACTGTCATCTCAAACAAACACTATTAGATTAAATAACCTCAATTAGACGGTTATTAAAAATCACGACAGGCATAAATCAAGACTGTAGTGTAATGTGTTCACCTGTAGTTGTTCCCGCATGGCTCCCTGCTCCTTAGTGAACTTCTGCTCAAACTCCTTCCGTTCCTGAAAGGTAGAGACAACACATAATATGTAAATATGCAAATACTCATTAATTAATCATAAATGAGCCCAATGTAATGAGACTGTGGATCAGCTCACCTTCTGCAGCTGATCTGAGAGCTCCTGAGACTGCTTCGTCTGAAACAAAACATTTAAATTATGACTTTAAGTTTATACACACAGTTGAAGTCAGAATTATTCTCCCCCCTGTTAAATTTGAATTCTTTTATATTATTTCCCCAATTTCTGTTCAAGGGAGAGAAGATTAATTCAACACATTTCCAAACATAATAGTTTTAATAACTAATAATTTCTAATAACTGATTTTTTTTTATCTTTGCCATGATGACAGCACATACTAGATCTCAGAGTTAGGGCAAGTGGCAGCTTTCGAAAAACTTTCCTACAGTTTACATGGAAGGAATGAGTTTTATGTTAATAAATGGAGAAAATTTCAATGTTAGGATAACATGTAATGAGATGAAATAATAATGGCTATGATATTAACAACCTCACACCTATTTTTTAGTGTGTGTGTTTTATTTACTAATTAACTAACGTCATTGACCAAAATAATCAAAATTACTGTGTGTTTTTTTTTTTTATTCAAAAGGGTTAAGTAGAAGGGTTATGAGACAGAAAACACATCTGTACAATATAAAAATAAGTCCAATGAGAGTCCCTGTAAAACACATACTGAAGCATGTGTGTGTGCCTGTGAATAGGAATGAAATAAACATTAAAAACAAATACAAAAAAATAAATAAATCAATAAAAATACAAAAGATTAAAGCAAACTAACCAAAAACAAATATTAGTAAATTCTGTAATGTCTGAATTACAGGCTGTGCTTTAACGTGGGAATATATATTTATATATATGCACATTTGATTCACACCAGTGTTATTTGTGTATCTTTTAGGGTGTACTCACACTATTCCATCTGAACCGTGCCTGGGCGCGTTTCCCGGTTCGTTTGACAAGTGTGAGTGCTCCGAATCGGGCCCAGGCGCGGTTCAGTTGGTCAGCCCTGGCCCGGTGTGAAGAGGTGTGTTAGAGCGCGGATCAGTTGGGCTTTGGCGCGGTACGCTTGTAGTGTGAGTGCAAAGCGCGCCTGAGCCCGAAACTGAAGACACAACGTTACTTTTAAGGGACTGTTTCATATGGATTTATTAATCATTCCTAATGTTCAATGAACACGAACTGTCATAGTTTATAAAAGACACAAACCCCTCGCTGCACGTCAGCTGCACCTTCAGCAAACCTCCTAATAAAGCACGAGGACTTTATGATCATTTATGAGCGTCAGAAGTGCTGGATCTGTTCAGCAGAAGATTTGACTCCATGTCATCACATCCCAAACCACTAAAAATAATACAAAACAACATAACTAAAGCAATGTCCACTGTACTGAACGAGAGCACTTCTCTTCTGTTAAACTGAACAGTCGCATCATCGATGACGGAAGCATGCTCTGGCTCGGAAGGTAAAAGCAGTGTGAGTACAGGCTGTTGGGGGAGAGGGGAGGGGGAACAAGCGAGCTTCGGCACGATTCAAGGCAACTGTACCTAGTGTGAGTACACCCTTAAATGCTATAATAGTTTTTCTTCATATCATTAACTAGTTTCTGTTGTATTCCATTTTCAGTTTAATTTATTTGCTCAATTTATGAGTTTTTTGCTTAGTCATTTTTCTTGCTGTTGTTTCTTTCTATACAGCTTTTTTCCTATCAAATCAGATGAGTTAAAGGGATAGTTCACCTAAAAATGAAAATTCTGTCATCATTTACTCACCCTTAACTTGTTTCAAACCTTTATGAGTTTCTTTACTGTGTTGAACAATGCTGGAAACCTGTAACCATTGACTTCCATAATAGCAAAAACAAATACAATGGAAGTCAATGTTGGGCAGCACGGTGGCTCAGTGGTTAGCACTGTGGCCTCACAGCAAGAAGGTTGCTGGTTCGAGTCTCGGCTGGGTCAGTTGGCGTTTCTGTGTGGAGTTTGCATGTTCTCCCCGTGTTGGCGTGGGTTTCCTCCGGGTGCTCCGGTTTCCCCCACAGTCCAAACACATGCGCTATAGGGGAATTGGGTAAGCTAAATTGTCTGTAGCGTATGTGTGTGAATGAGTGTGTATGGGTGTTTCCCAGTGCTGGTTTGCAGCTGGAAGGGCATCCGCTGCGTAAAACATATGCCAGAATAGTTGATGGTTCATTCCGCTGTGGCGACCTCTGACAAATAAGAAACTAAGCCAAAGGAAAATGAATGAATGAAGTCAAAGGTTACTGATTTTGAGCATTCTTAATAAAATATCTCCTTTTGTGTTCAACAGAAGAAAGAAACTCAAATGTTTATAACCACTAGTAAATATTGAGTAAAGTTTGATTTCGGGTGAACTGTCCCTTTAAGTAGTGCTTACAAGAGCTCCTGTGCTTGTGTCTGAATAAATGCCAATGGTGTATGTGTATTAATATCATCAGAGAGTACATTACGCACACACACACACACAGCCTTACCAGAGTCTCCAGTTTGGACGTGAGCTGTGTGTTGGTGAGAGTGCTGGAGTCCAGAGCAGCGGATAACTCCTGATTACGAGTCTGAGAAACAAGAAAAGAGATGCTAATCAGAAACATTATTACACAAACCATCTAAATTAATATACAGTTGTGCATTTTATATATATATATATATATATATATATATATATATATATATATATATATATATCTATATACAGTGCTCAGCATATATGCGTACACCCCTCACAAATCTCTCTTTTATATGTTTAATAGGAAGCTATCCAATATTATATGTGTTCATATACATTAGATTAGTGAGTACTGAAGCCAAATCTGGAGCTCATCTAACAAAATAACTTACGATAACGCTCCAAACACTAGTACAGCCAAATGTATACGTTAGAGAAAAATATTAAATACAAATTTAAAAAAGGAAAAATTAAGAGAAGCAAAAAAAAAAAAAAAGGAAAATAAGTTGAAATTTTGTAGGTTATAATGTTTTTTGCAATATTTTGCTTGAATTTAATTGTATTATCTTTCAGTTTCTAAATATGTTTGGTGACTAAAATATTATTTTAATAAATATATCTGTTTAATAAATCTGTTTTGTTTAAATGCACCAAAATAAATTGCCTATATTCACTGAGAAACTGAGAAAAATATTCATTTTCAAAATGGGCTGTACTCAATTATGCTGAGCACTGTGTGTAAATATATATATAACTCTTAACAATAAGGCTGTATTAGTTAAAGTTAGGCAATGCATTAGTTAACATGAATTAACAGTAAACAACACATCTGTTAAGCATTACTTAATCTTTGTTAATGGGCTCAGATTTTGGTATTTTACAAGATGTAAATTAAGTATTTTGTGTCTTTAGACTGGAGTAATGATGCTACAAATTCAGCATTAATAAAATTCAGCATGCAATTAATACACTGGAATAAACTCCATTTGGAAATATATTCAAATACAAAACTCATTATTATTATTATTATTATTATTATTACTAACTCTTATACAATTTCACTGCATTTATAATCAATTAAATGCATCTTTGGTGGGCAGGAAAGACTTCTAATACTAATTTAGGCTCCTAATCGAGTAAAACTAAGTTATAATCAGCTCTTTGTTCTGCTGAACAGGCGTGTTTGTGTAGCAGAAACAGGATGTTTGTTCAGTGTGTAGCAGGACATCATGGGAGCGCCGAATCAAATATCAGAACTAGCCCTACAGGACAAACCTACTGCACTAAGAGTTAAATTACAGTAGACGGAAGAAGATAAAGACTTCAGATTTGTTTTCAATCTTTATTTTCAGCAGGAAAAGATTAAATAGTTCTTGATTTACTCTGTATTGTGTATCGTACATCATATATTTTCATTTAATGCCATGTCAGCAATAAGGGCTATTTTCATTTCCATAAAATTCATTAAAAAATTTTTTTTTAAATAAATAAATAAATACAAATTCACGCACATAAAAAATTAGATAAGACTTTAATGTTCATATATGATCTAATTGCAAAAAAAAAAAAATCTCGATAACACAAATAATGATCCATTACTGTATTAATGTATGCATTTAATAAAACAAACAATTATTAATACATTACGGTATTTATTCCTGTTTACTTCGTTTAGATTTATCTTAATCTGTTATATAATCTTGTAATTTGTATTAGTTGTTGTATTAGTTGTAACTTGTTGTAAAATAATTCACAATCTTACTGTGTGTTTTATTTGGCGCCTGGTTTTGCTTTGGTCGTACACTTATATGGTGTGTTAATTTAATTGTGTTTTGGATTGATCTATTTTGATATGTTGTCTATGATGTTTATTGTTTTCTGCTAAGATTGATGTGTATTGTTTTATTGTTTGTTCATCCTTTTAAAATAGAGATTACACATCTCAAGAGGTTTAAAACACTGAGTGGGGTCTACAGCTTTAAGCAAAAATAAATAAATAAATAATTCAGTAAATGAATGAATCAATCTGGCATTGTCCTAAACAGTTGACACCAGTAAACCGCTAGCTATTTTCATCCTAAGAGCTTGTGCTTCAATAAGATTATCCTGCTTGAGTGCGATTAGTGAGTGTTTTGAGTGGTAATTGTAACCCGCCAGAGCAAAACTAAAGCACCTTACAGTACAGCTTTGCACACAGATTCTTTGAATGGTGTTTAATGTTAAAAAAGTAAATGTAAATTAATAGTAAACTTATTATAATACCTCCAGCTCCTTCTCATTGACTGTGGGCGGATCGCTGTCGCCATTGATGTGTGTTGATGACTGAATTACACAGAAGAGAAAAAGAAAACAAATATTAGCACTTATAAAACCAGGGTTAACCAAAGATTAAACTAAAACTATATGTCTTTTAATTACTTCTAAACAAATTATGTTAAGAAAACTCATCTTATTAAGTTTATTAAGAAAACAAAGTTTATAATTTAGAAAAAAAAAAATCATATTTTGTTTTATGCAACCATTTTTTTGCTATAAAACAGCTAAAAAAGAATAAAACAAATAAAATCTATATATACACATTAGAAACAAAAACTTATAAATATGATGTACAAAAAAAAAAAATATATATATATATATACATACACACTACCTGACTAAAGTCTTGTGGCCTATCCAAGTTTTAGGAACAGAAAATAATAACTTGACTTCTAGTTGATCATCTGGTATCAGAAGTGGCTTATATGAAAGACAAAGGCCTCTAGATTACGCTTATTTGACCAAAATAAAATATGATCATGCCTTGATTTTGAATGATTTCATTAGGACAGTAAGGTCTGACTTTGCTCAGACAAAAGTCTCGTCACTGAACAGAAATAATGTCCAGTATAGAATATAAAGTCATGGTGCAGTGGAGAAAGAATGAATATTGTGTCTGACTCCCATGAGCTTGGAGGACTGCATCCATACATCTCTGCAATGACTCAAATCACTGATTAATAAAGTCATCTGGAATGGCAAAGAAAGCGTTCTTGCAGGACTCCCAGAGTTCATCAAGATTCTTTGGGTTCATCTTCAATGCCTCCTCCTTCATCTTACCCCAGACATGCTCAATAATGTTCATGTCTGGTGACTGGGCTGGCCAATCCTGGAGCACCTTGACCTTCTTTGCTTTCAGGAACTTTGATGTGGAGGCTGAAGTATGAGAAGGAGCGCTATCCTGCTGGAAAATTTGCCCTCTCCTGTGGTTTGTAATGTAATGGGCAGCACAAATGTCTTGATACCTCAGGCTGTTGATGTTGCAGGTCTCTCGCGCGCCCCCATACTGAATGGAACCCCAAACCATGATGTTTCCTTCACCAAACTTGACTGATTTCTGTGAGAATCTTGGCCCCATGCGGGTTCCAGTAGGTCTTCTGCAGTATTTGTGCTGATTGGGATGCAGTTCAACAGACGATTCATGGAAAAAAATCCACCTTCTACCCCTTTTCCAAATGATCAACTAGAAGTCAAGTTTTTTTATTTGTTGCTCTTACAACTGGGATCCACGACAAGACTTTTGTCAGGTAGTGTACATATATATAAAACAGAATAAATATATAAATTGCAATGTAAAAAACATAACATTTGAATTGCCAGTCTCTCAGAGTAGTGGGGTTTCCTTTCAACAACTAGTAACAGAATAAATAATTATTTTGTGTTAGTAATAAAAATAACATGATAGCAGAAGAGTGGAGAGAAATTCAGACCTCAGAGAGCAGACCGTTGAGCTGCTGAGAGAGCTGTCGGAGGCTTTCTGTGGATGACAGCGGCCTACGCAAACACGCACGCACACACACGCACACACACAGCATTACAAAACTCACTAGTTACACCACATTAATCAACTAGACAACTTCTAACATTCAGTGCTTCTATATAGTGATTTTGTGCTGTACATGTGTAGGAGTAAATATACTCATGATACTGTCCAAAACTATTTAGGTGCTTTTTAAAAACATTGTAATGACAAGGACATGCAAACACTGCTAAATATTTAGCTATAAACGCTACTGACTGGCTTCTCTCCTCTGTACAATTTCACATGAGAAATCAAACTTCTTTCCACACACTGAACTTAAAAAATATATATGTCATTTTTTGTATTTAAATTTTAATTTAATAAATCAGTTTCACTTTCATTCAGCAAGATTTGATTTATGCCCCCGTGACTCACTCTGAGCTGCTGGATGCGATCATGCGAATGTGAAGTAAGGACTGACAGGAGAGGGTTGTGTTAATGGAGTTTGATACCGCACGGCAATGAAAAAAATAAAAACAATCAGCTTTTCCCGAACAGCATAAACATGCGTTCTGTGATGATGATGTGACGATGAGTCTCCAGGAGATCATTCAGTGAGTGTGTGTGTTTGTTTACACGCGCTTAGAGACGTGTGTGTCTGTGGTGCTTTACTGACTCGCTAGGTGTGTATGTCCTGTCGCAAAATGCGGCTAAAGATCCTTCAAGGTGTTAATAGTTTGACTACAGCGTTTACATATCTGCACTTCAATAATGCGACTAAAAAAGGAATACTCCACATCCTCCATATGCGTTTACGACGATTATGACTTTCAGCATATCGGAAGTGCTATTCCATTGCATGGATACGAACCATAATGTGTGAGGCTGCAGTTGTATGCGTATGTTGGACGCGGCACCCGCTGAACTCCGGTGAAAAAAGCAGTTACGTCACACCCGCCAGACAAGCACAACTCTGAGGCCAGCCTGGGTTGCCAGGTGTGTGCAAAGCACTTGATTTGCAGATAAAATACAATCCTGCCTCCAATCTTCAATGCTAATTTCACCCTCACGCTCCATCATAACATTACAACTCACGAGACAACTTTTCACCTCGACGAGAAATCTCGTCGCGATTTAATCTCGCGAGATCTCGTCATACGAGATCTTGTCACACCCCTGGTAGGTAGGTAGATAAAGTTGAAGAGAAATCTTACTAATGAAACACTATTTATTGCTGGAAACTCATGGAGATGCAATGTAAAGTGCTACTCTGAAATAAAGAGCAAGTTCACCTGTTGTTTTCCAGAGGGTGTTCATCGCCGTTGGCATCTGCTGGATAATTCTGCTGGAAAAAACATATTGAGTTGAGATACAAACTAAGACTGACACAAGAAAACAAAACTGACAAAGCAATGCTGTAAATTAAATGAGTATCAGCAGGGTCACAACACATGACATAAGTGAGCGTTTATACTTCTGTGTTCTGTCTGTGCTGCTCTGCAATAAAACTAGTAGGCAGTGAGGGTTCTGTGCTTTCTGGGCACACTTGTTTTGCTTTGGAGCGCCATGTCAAAAACTGCTCCACCAATCAGATTGGCACTTTAAATCATACTTTAATTGCACTTAACCTGCAAATTAGAATAGAAACTGTACCACCGCACCATAGGTTGTTGTGGGGCTGTTCGTTCTATGAGGGAATGCTGTTTAAACACAGCCCAGGCGTGTCTCCTCATCGGTTATTAACTCTATATCTTATTGCCCAACAATTATCCGGCTTTTTGGCTAAAAAGAGAGAAATGACCCAGCCTGTGAGTTGGCGGTCATCAATTGAGATCTGCGGACACAAACAGAAGCAAACATAAACACAGACGGACCTGCGGTGCAGAGTTATCAGTGTTAATAGCAGAAGCAGAGTTAGAGACGGGTTCAGCGCCGGCCTCCTCCAGCTCCTGAGAGACATCCACACGCTCCTGATGCAACACACACACACACGTCAGTGGGTTATAAACACACTACTGACATTTACAGCACAAATACACACACAAAAAACAAATTTTATTCTGCATTAAGACACCCAGCAATCTAAACTTTTTTTTATATAGACATTTTCTCTTTACCAAAATTGTGTCCAATTTTTAAATATTATTACAATTTAAAATAAGGTTTTGTATACTAATATACTGCACAAAGTAATTTATTGCTGACTCTCTTGATTGATTCTGAGCTTCATTTTTACCAATAGATGGCGCTGTAGGCTTTACAATTAGCCTAGAACGCCATCTGCTTTTAAAAGGTATCCTACAGTGCCGTATGCTGTTATAAACCAGCTTAGTGTCGTTTGTTGTTAAAAACTAGCCTAAATCGCTGACCACTGTTAAAAAATTAGCTGTTAAAAAGTAGCCTAGATCGTCTCTGCTGTTAAACACTAGCCCTAATCGCCATCAGCTGTTAAAGATTAGCCTAAAGCGCCATTTGCCTTAAAGAAAACAGCCTACAGTGCTGTCTGCTGTTAAACACTAGCCTAAATCACCATTTTACATTAATAAATAGCTGTTAAAAACTAGCCTAGAGCGCTGTCTGCTGTTAAAAACTAGCCTAGAGCGCCGTCTGCTGTTAAAAACTAGCCTAAAATGCCATCTGCTGTTAAAAACTAGCCTAGAGCGCCATCTGCTGTTAAAAACTAGCCTAAAATGCCATCTGCTGTTAAAAACTAGCCTAGAGCGCCATCTGCTGTTAAAAACTAGCCTAGAGCGCCATCTGCTGTTAAAAACTAGCCTAGAGCGCCGTCTGCTGTTAAACACTAACC
>CAIGQV010016645.1:31643989-31657880 GCA_903798115.1 Danio jaintianensis | reverse complement strand
AACGCCATCTGCTGTTAAACACTAGCCTAGAACGCCATCTGCTTTTAAAAAATAGCCTACATTGCCGTTTGTTGTTAAAAACTAGCGTACATCACCATTCGCTGTTAAAAATAGCTGTTAAAAAGTAGACTAGAGCGCAATCTGCTGCTGAAAACCAGAATACAGTGCTGTCAGCTGTTAAAAACTAGCCTAAAACGCCATTCGCTGTTAAAAATAGCTGATAAAAAGCAGCCTAGAGTGCTGCCTGTTGTTAAAAACTAGCCTAAAATGCCATCTGCTGTTAAAAACTAGCCTAGAGCGCCATCTGCTGTTAAAAACTAGCCTAGAGCGCTGCCTGCTGTTAAACATTAACCTAGAGCACCATCTGCTGTTAAACACTAGCCTAGAGCGCCATCTGCTGTTAAAAACTAGCCTAGAGCGCCATCTGCTGTTAAAAACTAGCCTAGAGCGCCGCCTGCTGTTAAACATTAACCTAGAGCACCATCTGCCGTTAAAACCTAGCCTAGAATGTCATCTGCTTAAATAAAAAAAATTTAAAAAATACATTGCCGTCTGTTGTTTAAAACTAGCATAAATTACCATCCACTGTTAAAAGTTATGTTAAAATGTAGCCTAGAGCGCCATCTGCTGTTAAAAACAAAGCTCAGAATGCATTCCAGACAGAATCGTGATGCAGTCCTAAAATATAAGAAACGATCCACAAATTTCAATGCATTGATTTATAGCCACAGCTCTATGCAAGTTATGCTGATGTGGCCTAAGAAAAAGTGTGCATTCATATAAACTGTAACAGAAAACAGAAAAACACAGACATGTTGCAGTGATGATGAAAAAAAACACATACTGCGTCCCAAATCGTATACTATCTCTCCTGAATAATATTCGAAAATAGAATTAGTGTGTCCCAAACTGTGGTATGTTGAAAAGAGTATGGCAAAGCTTCCTGGATGCTCTACTATTTCTGGTAGAAATGTAAAGTATAGAAGCGTCTAACCACTAATATTACCCACAATACATTGTGCATTGGAAATTAGATTAGTGATTAGAACTACAAACTCAGGGAAGAAGTGTAAACAAACTACAAACATGGCGGAAGCCTGAGACAAACAGTCAAGTAGAGAGGCTTCAGCCATGTTGTTTGAATGACTAATAATTAACATCTAGCCTACTGGAGAATATTTAAATCATGTTTTCCGTGTCATTTAATCTGCAACAACAACTTGAACTTCTATAAAGACGTGCTTGGACATTAACTTCTGAATGCAGAATTATCCAAACAGCTGAAGAGATTTCTCAGCATGAAAGACTCGTGAATAGCAGATTAACCTGCTGCTCAATCTACAATACTGTAGGAAACTAAATATAAATATAAACAAATATAATATGATTGACAGGTATCGTAACTAAGCAACAGAATGGTCTGTTAATGAGAAAGTAGTTTGTCCCAAAGTTTGCACACTCTTCTGTTACACACTCAAAAGTATGCAGTTTTTCTTCACAAAAAAAGTGCATACTATTAAAACATAGTATAAGTATGTGAATTGGAATGCAGCAACAGATGAGCAAAAGAAAGGAAGGAGGACAAGAGGAAGACAGGAAGGACAGCTCACCTGACTGCTGTTGACAAATGGAGGCTGAGACACTCCATTAGCCAGACTAAGATCAGACACCATAACTTTGAGAATATTCTCAATCTACAGGGAAGGAGAGGCAGACGATAGAGGAAAAGATGTGAGAAGAGGAAGCAGTAGTAGGAAAATCATACAAAAAGCGCTGACGAGGCAGGAAACACAAGATGAAGAGTTAGTAGTGGCCGACGCAGAACAAAAACCCAACAGAATGGAGAAAAACACACCTTTCTGTCAGTTTATATGTCTAATTTACATATAGGTTTGCATTCAAAAGTTAAAATGAAGTAATTTTTTTAAATTAGTTTACTTAATATTATTATCATATTACTTCAATTATAATAATTTATAATTACTTCAATCTATTATAATTTTATGTATTTTGAGTTCTTATTTTTAATAATTAGACTTTAATTAAATTGTTTACTTTTTCAGCACAGAAATATTATTCACATACATGTAATGCAGTGAAATCTTTCCTAATTTCACATGCAAAAACACAGTGAACTAACAAAAAGACATCAAAAGATTATATGAAACATTTAGAAAACAATAGGGGTGTCAAAATTAATTGCTTCTTCAATGCACTGTAATGCAGACATGGACAATTTGGTATCGGTTCAGTAATATCATAACCGGTTATTGCGTACTGACGTCATTTATCTCTTATGCACTAGAATACTATGGCAAGGAGGCGACTGCAAGCAATTAAAATGCTCTAACTACTCAAAAAGCAGACAACTGTGTACAATTCACTGCTTGTGAGTTTGCTGGGACAGTCTTTCACTGACGCTGAAGGTATAGCACAGGGGTGTCCAAACTCGGTCCTGGAGGGCCGGTGTCCGGCTGAGTTAATCTTCAACTTGCTTCAACACACCTGCCAGGAAGTTTCTAGTATATCTAGTAGGAGCTTGATTAGCTGATTCAGGTGTGTTTGATTAGGGTTGGAGCTAAACTCTCCAGGACCAAGTTTGGACACCCCTGGTATAGCAGAACCCAGGAGCCGCTATTTCACTGCTAGGGAGAAAACGAAAGCTAAAACTCCATCTATCTTTTTCTTTTTTGGATCTTTGAACTGCTTGCGTGTGTGTAAGGTAACTTTTCCTCTCCTCTCAGCTGTTAAAGCGATACTTGCAGATTCAGAACGAGTTTTCTCCACCGCGTCTATCATGGATCAGCTGTGATAACTGCGCATAAACTGTAATCTGTGACAGCGCTGACAGTTTTAGAGCCAATCGCAGCCCTTTCTGTTGAGCACATGAACACAATGACTAATCATAGACATTTAAGAACTCGCTCAACATCCCTCAAAAAGCAAGCGGGATATATTTACATTAGTTTATTTGCTATAAATGCTCATGTTGTGTTCTGTGCATCTACTTGAGTTTTGTTTGATACATTTAAAAAGAGTGTTTTCTTTGAGCAGGTAAAATTAAAGGTACAGTTCATATAGACCATTTTGAGGGATGTAAACAAAAACAATAGTCCCAGCGTATATCCTGTTTTACATTTTTATAAAAGAGCCACATATTGATAAATAATGTTATGATAGCTGTTTTAACATTAGGTTATGATTGAATTGCCTCTTGTTACAGTTATGAAATAGTTTGATAACAAGCAGGAAATGTTCATGGGCCAATGTCATCATCACATTGAAATGGTCTATATCTGACAGCTTGTATTAAAGGAAAAAAAATTGCATTAGAAATAATATATAAATATACTTATACATCTTAATACAAGAATTCTTGTGTTGTGAAGAAAAAATATATAATTGTTTATGGAAAGCATCGTCAATGCACCATGATGCACCAAGATATCGAATTGAACCGAATGGATGGCATGATAAACGTAACCGAACCGTGAGACCAGTGTAGGTTCACACCCCTAAACAATGCATTTAAGCAACAAAAATTTTAGAAAATGCATTTGTTTGTTTGTTTTTAGTTATTCATTTCCAATTACAGTAGTTAATATTTTGAATCTTATTTCATTTCTAATCTACTCTAAATTCAACCAAAACTTTATATAATAGTAATATAAATAAAAATGATTATTTACAGTTCAATAAAAAAATGAATAAAAATAAATAAATAAATTCAACCAAAACTAGAAATGTTGCATTGTCAAACTAAATTGAGCCAGTTATTATCTAATATTTACTTTTATTACTAACATTATTACTATTACTAATGTTTTATGCATTTACATTTATAATTACAGAAATGTTACATATTCTGTAAAATACATTTAACAAATACAAGTTTTTAAACTTGTTATAGTTTCAGTGTGTTTCCAATTAGCTATTCATTTAGTGCTTCAATTGAAACTATTATTAGGCAACATTTCTGATTTACATCTAATATTTACATTTATTTCAGTCATTCTCTATAACAAATGGGCTGCTTTGTATCAGTGCAGACAGGACTACTAAAATTCCAATAAACCAAAAATACAATGATCGAAAACAATCCCTCAAAATGGTTAAGATTAAATAATTAATTCCAGGCAAAACAAAAACAAGATTAGATCCTCAACCGCTTCCTGTGGATTAATTCCTGCCGTGGGACAGCGCCATTACCTGATCAGTCAACACACAACTAAACCCCATCACAGCAGACAGTCAACATCGATCACATTTCACATGATTTACAGCGGTGTTGACGGATTACACACCTGACTCACATTTTCTGGAGAGCGGCGGTCAGCGGGAGCGTCTGTCTGATCTCCTTTAACCTTCCTCTTCTTCTTTGGTCCGGCACTTCCTGTGGATGGAATCGTCTTCTGCTGAAACTCCTTCAGCTGCAGATCAAAACAGCAGACATTTCAAACTCAAAGATTCCTATTTAAAAGCCACCTATTATGCAAAAATGACTTTTATGAGGGGTTTAAAGTCACAGTCAGTGTGTGAATATATCCAGCCTCTAATGGTAAACATTAATTAATTGTGTTTGTTCTAATCAGACTTGATGAAAGAAACAGTTTGATTGACATTCTCCCTTTGACGTGTTATCAGAGAGGGAAGCCCCGCCCATTAGTTCCCATCTCTCCCTCATTAGCATAAACAGCAGCCCTGAGTGAGAAGCAGCCGTCTGTCCATTAGCCATTAGAGTGTTTGAGCTGCTGAAGATAATGTCAGCATAGACTAAGAGGATTATAGATGTGGAGTTATAGATGAAGCACAGATGAACAGCGACAGGAGTCTCCATAGACTGACAGAAGCATGAAGCACACACTCACACTGAAGCACACATGCACACCTGACCAGCACTGACAACACACACAGTGCTGTTTTACATCTGTCACTATGGTGACGCACAGGCATCTGTAGCTCCGCCCTCTTCCGAAAAGAAGTTTGAATTTAAAGCGACAGTCACCAAAACACCACAATTAGGATCAAAGCCTAAAAGGGTCAGTTTCAGAGAGTTAGAAAACATTATTTGTGAACTGAAACTTCACACGCACACTCTAGAGACACATTTACATCTTATTATACAAAAGGGGCATAATAGGTCTCCTTTAATGTCTGATATTAAATACATCAGTAGCACATAATCTATGCTATCAGCAGCACACAATAAGCTTCCATTGGTTAACATTAATAATGAAAAATATTAGTTGTTTATTTTAATTGCTATTTCAGCATCCAATGATACTTACATGGCAACAAAAGAAAATACATTACAATAATAAAAAAGTTGCATACATTTTAATTAAAATATAAAAGTTCATGCATTTTCCTTCGGCTAAATCCCTTTATTCATCAGGGGTCGCCACAGTGAAATGAACCACCAACTCATACACTACGGCCAATTTAGTTCATCAATTCCCCTATAGCGCATGTGTTTGGAATTTTGGGCGGGAAACCGGAGCACCCGGAGGAAACCCACGCCAACACGGGGAGAACATGCAAATTCCACACAGAAAAGCCAACTGACCCAGCCGGGACTCGAACCAGCGACCTTCTTGCTGTGAAGCCACCGTGCTAACCACTGAGCCACCGTGCCGTCCAAATTCTTCTTCAGCATTTGATAAATGTTGTTTTATATAACAAATCCAACCTAATGACTTATGAATCAAACAAAGGTATGTGTTTACAAGAAAATATATGCTTTCAGCTTCCACTTCTAATTCTGCTTGATTCAATTTATAAAACTTAAGATACAAAAAAGACTTTTGTAATCTGTAATAGACTCAATGAGCAGCCAGTGATCTTTTGTTTTATTTTCAAGTTTTTCTACTTCAAAATGTGATGTCTAATCCAATATGTGGCTTGCCGATTACAAGTAATTTTGAGCACTTAAGACCGAAGACTTCAGAGATTTTTGGCTGCTGTTTAATTAAATCAAGCATCAATGCAGGAGTGCCAGAAATGACTCAAGTCTACAATCTGTCCTGATTCAGGCACATTCTCCTTTGAACACACTGTGAATTTAAATCAAGATAACTCAATCAGGTTTTATAGCACCAGTGACTTCTCAGATATGGCCACTCAGATATAACTTGAAGAACAAGCTAAACACAGCATTAAAGAAGAAGAAAGGCCTCTCGTCCAGTCCTGCCAGATCTACGAGTCTCTCTAGTGGGTCAGATATGTAGTTGTGGGTTTTAAATAGATTTGGGCAATATGAACTAGGGCTGCATGATGTTGGAAAAAATCAAACATGTTATTTTGTTTTTCTCCGATATATATTGCGATATGAATACAATTTCACCAGATGACTTGAATAGCTCTATTTGGTTAATTAAACAGTGTTTCATGGTTTTCTAAGGAGTCTAACCATATTCAGGTACAGTAATTGAATAATCACATGTAAAATAATACTGCATAGTCTTCATTAAGTAAATAATTCAATAAAAATAATCATTACTAATGTTACAAACGGTACAATTTCTTATGCCTGAATGCTTTTAAAATCCTCAGGCCTCAAAAAAAATATACAAATAATAAACTATAATCCAGATTTAACATTGCATATGCTGAGATGTACCTATTCCGCATGATCACATTGCGATATCAATGCTGAAACCATATATTGTGCAACCATAATATAAAGAAATAAGTCATCTCATATCCTGCACGATACTGGAAAAATTTGACATTGTGATATTTTGTTTTGCTGCGATATATATGATATGAATATAACTTCACCAGATGATTTGAATAGCTCTATTTGGAAAGATTTAATTCATTTAGATCTGGGGTGCCAACACTCGGTCCTGGAGGGCCGGTGTCCTGCAAAGTTTAGTTCCAGCCCCAATCAGACACACCTGGGCTAGCTAATCAAGGCTTTCTAGAAACATCCTTGCAGATGTGTTGAAGCAAGTTGGAGCTAAAATCTGACGGACACCGGCCCCCCTAGGGCCGAGTTTGGGCACCCCTGATTTAGATTAACTGGGACGATCAAGTCTGGGATAAACAAGTGAATCTGCATAAAATATAATAAATTACAAGCATATAAAAATACAACAGAACAAAAATAAAAGTTAAATAAACAGTGCTTTATGGTTTTCTGAGAAGTCTAACAGTATTCAAGTACAGAAATTTAACGATCTCATTATATAAATATATACTTTTTAAATAATATCTTTACTCTTTTATTTAAATAATATATTTTTAATCTTTAATAAATAATCTAATCCTGCGATGTGACTACTGCGGATACACATTGCAATATCGATGTTTAAACGATATATTGCCATAATATATCACGAAACAGTAACTTAATTCAATCAATTAATTTAAGTACCTATAAATTTAATTTAATAGTTTTTATTAGAGCTGAACGATAAATTTATTACTGAACGATAAATCAACCAAAAAAGGCATTTGCAATTTAGCAAAAGCTGTGATTGTCTTGCACATCATGTTAGGAACGTAAATACGACCCCGAAGAAACCCAGTATACCAGTCTATGAGAAATCCTTACAGCGTTTGTTGGATAAAGAGATGATTAAACTGCTTTCATTTGATTTAACGGGATTAATAAACACATGACTACGACAACATATGATTTATCTGGGTTCTTATTATTATAATTTCCCTTATAATAAAGTATATAATGATGCAACACCTTTGTCACAGCATAGAATACTATTATGAAATACATTGTGTGCTTTATTCAGGGTAAGAATTTCACAGAAGGACTTATTTTAAACACTCGAATGAAGTGAGTTTTGAGTAAAAACGTCATTAAACGCGGTATTTGCACATGCTTTCAGGATTAATATTATCACCTCAAACATTAATATTTACTACAAAAAACAGTAGTTCACAGGAAAGCTACGCAAACTGCTGTCAACAATGATTATTTGTGATTTAGCCATCATATAATGATGTTGCATGCTATATTTTTCATAGTTTTGTCAGAGAACATATTGTCTCTTATGTAGTAAACACTGCTGAAGACACATGCTGGAGATTCACAACTGATTACAAAGATGCCTTTATAGACAAATGCGCATTCGATTTATCATTCTGCCTGAGTTTATATACATTTACTGCATAGAAAGAACTATTTATTTTCCTCTTTTACGTTTGACAGTATATACATGAAAATCTACTCAATCATATGTGATCATATTTCTCACTTTATTCAGAACTTCAAGGCAAATCTTTGATTAAAAATGTCGAAATATAAAATAAATGTTAATTAAATATATAAACCACATTTCAAAAACAAATTATTACAGGCCCAACATAAAGTATCAGTAAATAAAATGCGAAACGTAAACGTAAATGTAAATCTCATGATGCTGTTATTCATGTTTCTGTCTGCATTCCCTGTAATTTGCGCTTATATAAATTATGAAAAAGTATTAACATAAACAATGTACTTGGTGACACCATGATATAAACAAGAGCATAACATAAACCATTAGACTGTTTGTTTTGTAATAAAAATATTGCTAAATCAAATGTAAAGTATAAACATTGTATTTTCAAGATTGCAGCTTTCTCATTACATGACTTGTTTGATGGAAATATTTTAATGTCTTTTGACCAACTGACCAATAAATATAACATTCCGCGATAAGATTTTTTTCACTACTTGCAACTAAGAGACTTTGTGAAAAAAGACACTACAATAATTGAAAATCAGGACATTTCAGTTGTGGAAAAACACATTTTTTTCATACAGGGACAATTCTACAAGCTGCTTCTACAAAGTCCTCAAGGATTGTGGCTTTTCAAATACGGGCTCCTTGAAAGAGACTTGGGAAAGGACCCTTGATATACAAATCACAGATAATCAATGGGAGGAAGCTTGGGATAATGCAATGTCCCTAAGTGTATGTAACAGAGTAAAAGCAATGCAACTAAAAATCCTACATCGAGCTCACATCTCTCCCTCACGGAGGCACAAGTTTAAAGAGGAGCTGTCACCAATGTGTCTGAAATGTAAAACAGAGGAAGGAGACCTTGTTCATCGTTTCTGGCTTTGCAGGGAAATTCAAAAGTTCTGGGCCATGATTGAACAAGAAATTAATGGTATTTTATCTGTTAATATTGGCTGTGACCCAAAGCATATGCTGCTTGGGATATACGACGAGATTAATATGAACAAACATAAAAAAACACTTTGCAAATTCCTGACATTTTGTACAAGAAAATGTATTCTCCTGAACTGGATAACGGACAAAACTCCTACAAAGTCTTTATGGCACAGGGTAATACTTGAATATTTACCACTGGACAACTTAACTTGTGTTTTACACGGCAAAGATGTTTTATTTCATGAGAGGTGGGATCCATTTTTGTTGTATATGGGTTTAAACATAACCTCCATACTCATCAGAGGGTTGATTTAATGAGGTCAGATCTTGTGAAGATTTGTGGTGCATGAATATGCAATGATCTCTTTTTTTTCTCACCCTATTCTGTTCACTTGTTTGTTGTTGTATCTGTATTGCCTGAAAATTTAATAAATACATTTATTTATTTATTTATTTTTAATTTCAGCTTTCTCACGATGCTGTTACTCATGTTTTTGTCTGTATCTCTTTAATTGTGTGTAATATTGTGCTTATTTGAACTATGAAAAAGTATTACAGTAATCAATGTATTTTGTGACACCACAATATAAACGAGAGCATAATATGAATCAATACACTGTTTATTTTGTCCTATTGCACAGCCCTAGTTTTATATGTGATTTAGCTGTCATGGGACGAATGCATCTAAATCAGCTCTCATCTGACCGAGCCATAACAGAAAATCCAAAGCTGACTGATTGAGTCTTGTTGACATTCCAGACCACAAACAGCATAAAGAGCAGCAGCTGAGATTCAAGTATTCATAAGCTCCCTGCATAGACAGCAAATGGCCACCTTACTAGTCAGCACTCACATGATCAAAACACACTAATAATCACAGGTTTGACCAGTCACTTAAGCATTTTAAACTTAAATCATGAACTAAACAGTAGTCACAGAGCACAAATATTAGGGTAGTTAAAGGGTCAGTTCACCTAAAACTAAAAATAGTGTCATCATTTACTGTGTGGAGAGCTGAAAACATTGACTTCCATAGGAGGAAAAAACAAATACTATATAAGTCAGTGGTCATCGACATTTTTCAAAATATCTGCTTTTGTGTTCAACAGAAGAAAGACACTCATTAAAATTTGATAAATGGTGAGCAAATAGTGAGAACATTGTAATTTTGGATGAACTATCCCTACTATAGTTAAACCAGCTGTTTCAATTAGAGCTGTCATTTTAGCTAGCAGCTAGCTAGTAAGCTAACGCTAATCAGCTAGTTAAATAGGACTTAAATCACGAATTTTATTTTTATTTTAAAATAACGACTTTAAGATGGAGGCAATTTTTACTTTCATTTCAAAATAGTTCAGTGTTGTTGTGTTTTAATCTTGTTACTGACGCCGAATCAGAAGCTAATAACATTAGCGTGACTGACGTTCATCTCCTCGCACTTTTTAGCACAATTCTGATAGGTTAAACTTGTCGTGAATGTAAGTAAAGTGACAGATTTGATGTTGTTGGTGTTTAGGCTTTTCTTTCGGGTCAGTCCTCGGTGTTTCCTGACGGCCGCGCCCGCCTCAGAGCGCTGGTATCCGGGCACAGGCCCGCGGAGAGGCCGGCAGACGTGGAATGTCAACACGACACATAAAGCACACGCGCTCGGACGCGGTTCAAACTCACTCAGCAGAAGCACATTGTCACATAACAGTTGATAAATGTCGGAAAAGTTCATAAATGTACCTTTTTCTTGGCTGCAGCGAGTTTGATTTGCCTGTTCTGGTCCGCCATCCTCTCGCGCAGCTGAGCGAACGACACCACGTCATCAGTTCAGCCGTGTGCGCGCTCCACACACAGACACGTGTGCGCGCGCGACACACACATAAAAATACATGCATATAGACACACACACACACACACACACACACTTCAGCAAATAATCTTCTTGTCTAATAAAGCTGTCGAAGTCCCTACCAAAATCATTCATAATTGCTACCCAGTAAATGTCAAACAGGCTCAATTTAATAACACTATTTCCCCCTAAATGCTCACGTTGTACTCAGTATGAAGAAACATTAAATCATTTATTTTGGGAGTGTACTACTGTAAAGTGTCTTGGGTTGACTTTTCCATTTGTATTTAAAAAGTATTATTTCCAAACTTTTATATATCTCCTTTTCAGTTCAATTCAATTCAATTCAATTCAATAATTATAATAATAACAATAATAACAATGTTACAAATGTATTGCCAAAGCATTCATAAAGTGTACATTAAAAATAAAAGAACATACATATATAATTAAAAAAAACAGAGTAAACACAGTAAATAGTAGTGGTAATAGTAGCAGTAAAAAAACAAAACAAAAAAACAACAAAGATATATACATTCATTCATTCATTTTCTTTTCGGCTTAGTCCCTTTATTAATCTGGGGTCGCCACAGCGGGATGAACCGCCAACTATTCCAGCATATTTTTTTTTTTTTACGCAGCGGATGCCCTTCCAGCTGCAACCCATCACTGGGAAACATTCATACACACTCATTCACACTCATACACTACGGACAATTTTAGCTTACCCAATTCACCTATACCGCATGTCTTTGGACTTGTGGGGGAAACCGGAGCACCCGAAGGAAACCCACGCCAACACTGTGAGAACAAGCAAACTCCACACAGAAATGCCAACTGACCCAGCCGAGGCTCGAACCAGCGACCTTCTTGCTGTGAGGCGAACGTGCTACCCACTGCGCCACCGCGTCGCCAGATATATACATATAATAATTAAATAAAAATATAAATAATATATCACATTATTATTATTATTCAATATATCACATTATTATTCAATATATCACATTATTATTCAATATATCATATTATTATTATTCAATATATCATATTATTATTATTCAATATATCATATTATTATTCAATATATCATATTATTATTATTCAATATATCATATTATTATTCAATTATTCAATATTTGCGAAAGTGAAGGAAAAAAAACCTTGAGAGAAACCAGGCTCAGTTGGGCACGACCATTTCTCCTATGGCCAAACGTCTTGTGCAGAGCTGCAGTCTAGGCGCCGGAGGCTGGAGAACGCTGGACGACAGAGAAGACCCGTCTTTCACTGGGGTCTCACAGGAATCAGTCTCATGCTCTCCACTCCTCCATGACCACCACAGCAGCTGCTCAGGATACGGCCTGGTCCAGGATTATGGAAACCTTGGGATCATCTCTTCTCAGGTCTTGGATTGCATTAGTGGCGCTGCATAGTCTCTGGGGGCCTCGGGATGAGTATCCCCAGGTGGAAATAGAGAATAAAGAGAATAATTAGCGTAGCTGCTGTTCATAGTGTAAACGAGATGCAAAAACCTGCGTGGAGCACATTCATGCATCATACCGTTATGCGATGCATTGAGTGTATGCTTTAAAATGTACATTTAATTTTAATTTTAACTTAATTATATAATGTGTGAAAAATTTCTTAATTTAAGCAGCAATATAAGAGTTTTAGTGTTTCGTAGTAAACTTATTTTAGTATTTCTCATTTAGAATTCATCTAATATTTAATTCAATTTACTTATTTCCTCTAATCATGTCTTTTACTGCATTACATTGTGTTTTTGCAAAACATAAGATTGTTTGTGCAAATTTTGTGTGTTCCTTTTGGGCAATAGGAATGTAATAGTATTTGAATTATAGGTAAGTATTGTCTACATTAAAAATGTAGATTTCATAACGTTTTTTGGCATTTCCAAATTATCAGAAAATTTTATTACATTCCTCATTACAGCTGAAGAAACTTTGAAACTTACATTTCTTGCAATAATATTTATTATTATTAATAATAATAATAATAATAATAATAATAATACTGCTACTACTACTACTACTAATAATTACTATTATTAGTAGTATTATTATTATTATTATCAATATTTGTATTATTATTATTATTTGTATTATTATTATTACTATTATTATTATTATTTGTATTATTATTATTATTATTATTTGTATTATTATTATTACTATTATTATTATTATTTGTATTATTATTATTATGGTTATTTGTATTATTATTATTATTATTATTTTTGCATTATTATTATTATTATTATTATTATTATTATTTGTATTATTATTATTTATATTATTATTATTATTATTATTATTTGCATTATTATTATTATTATTTGTATTATTATTATTTGTATTATTATTATTATTTGTATTATTATTATTATTATTATTTGTATTATTATTATTTGTATTATTATTATTTGTATTATTTGCATTATTATTATTATTTGTATTATTATTATTATTTGTATTATTATTATTATTATTATTATTATTTGTATTATTATTATTATTATTATTATTATTATTATTATTTGTATTATTTTTATTATTATTATTTGTATTATTATTATTTGCATTATTATTATTTGTATTATTATTTTTATTATTATTTGCATTATTATTATTATTTGTATTATTATTATTATTATTTGTATTATTATTATTTGTATTATTATTATTATTATTATTTGTATTATTATTATTTGTATTATTATTATTTGTATTATTTGCATTATTATTATTATTATTTGTATTATTATTATTATTATTATTATTATTATTATTATTTGTATTATTATTATTATTATTATTTGTATTATTATTATTATTATTATTATTTGTATTATTATTATTTGCATTATTATTATTTGTATTATTATTTTTATTATTATTTGCATTATTAT
>CAIGQV010016645.1:31632630-31643979 GCA_903798115.1 Danio jaintianensis | reverse complement strand
TTATTATTTGCATTATTATTATTATTTGTATTATTATTATTATTATTATTATTATTATTATTTGTATTATTATTTTTATTATTATTTGCATTATTATTATTATTTGTATTATTATTATTATTATTTGCATTATTAGTAGTATATAATATAATAATATTAGTTGTTATTATTTTATTCTTAATTTATTTAAAATGTTTTTTCTACAATTTATTCTCAGTGTTAGACTGCTCTCAATGCACGTGAAAAAATATATATTCTACATACATCTGTGCTGAATAAAATAACTAACTGACTTAATTGAGTGTGTATATCTGTATATCTATCTGATCTGTGTGCACCATAGATATAGTGTATATCTATATACTATCTATACACCATAGATATAGTGTACATCTATATACTATCTATACACCATAGATATAGTGTACATCTATATATATCTATGTGTGTGCACAACACCGTCATTTACAGCAAAAGAGACTTTTGTGTAATATATCGCGCAGCCAATGAAAACTGTCCAAATAGAATAAGCGCTCACGCTCATTGGCTCAACTTCAGAGTTTGAAACGTCATTCTGGAAAAGGAACCAATCAGAACGCTCAAAGTCAAGCATGCGCAGTCGTTCACTCAGACTTCCTGGCGCTGAAAATCGAAAAGAGAATGTCAACAAAGTAAAAGCGTAGCAAAAACTGAACCTTTTGGGGGTATTTTGATGAATAATCACATATAATTTTGGTAAACTATTACAGTTTAAACTTCAGAACAGTTAACGAATGTGAAACATACAGGTAAGGAGGACAGTTTGAAGACTTTGTGCTGTTAAGTTGTTAGTCTCAGTGTATTAACGGTATATTTCTATATCTTACGTTACTATTTCGTTTTACGTTACGTTACTATTTCTATACGTTACTGTATCGTTTTTAAAGTGTCGTTTCTGTTGTTTTTCGCAGATCTTAGCGATGTCTCTGAGAAATGATTGTGTTTTTGCCTCTTCTCTCGGTAAAGGAGATCATTTACATCAGCAAGGTGTGGATTTATTTAGGTTTTTCTCTTCTTTTTCTGTTTTTAAAAGCATATATTATATTTATGTAACCCTCAATGGATGCATACTGATGTTTACACTAGTGAATAACATAAGACATGATAATGATAACAGAAACAGCTCGACATAAACGAAAGATTAAATGCATACTTAATTTTACATATGCATAATTATGTAAACATATACACAAACACACATACATATACATTCATATTACACACTGAGCAAAGTAAATATGGAGGCATAATAGTAGCCAAATTAATTTTTCGTGCAAAATTACAATTAAATTACATAATTTCCGTTTGCCATGATTTGCAATCCTGGGTCTAAATGCAATTAGGGCAATTAGGGCATTTAAATGATAATGTTCTACCTTTTCTGCTTGTACATTACAGGCATTGATTAAATCTAGGTATTACATTTTCAATTTAATTTGGAAACTTATAAAGCATTAAAATTTGTATAATTTACCTATTAAAACTGTGTTGGATATGGCAAATGTATTTTAATTGAAAGTTATATAGTTTAATTTTAGCTTTGCACCAAACTTTTCACATATGTCATAGAGAATGCAAATTTAAGTACAGAAATCCATTGCCATTTTACATATTGCATTGCTGTTTTGCATATTACATTTCAAACTAAATTTTGTTACTGATATGCTTCCATAAGTAAAGCGATTATAGACTATTGTACAACGATTCTAGCATTGATATTGATAAGTTCCTTCGTTTTTACTTCAGTTTTAGCAGCGTTCCCTTTGTGTCAGATGACAGAGGAGGATTTGATCCAGAATCCGCAGTTCTGTAAGCTTCTGGCCACTCTTTCCCAGCATGTGGACCGAACTGGGCTCACACAGCACCTGCGGAGAGACCTGGAGAAGGTCAGACTTCAGAAATTTATATTTGATTAATTTATATTTGTTACAGTCATAACATTTCAAGTCTTGTATTACCTTCCAAGAAATATTCAAATGCATGTCCTATAAAAGGGTAATATATGCATTTACCAACAGGGCATAGTCTTTTAAATAAATATTTGCATATTCAGGTCACATCTGAGATATTTTCTGTAGAGAAAATAGTGGATAATATATTAATGCACTAAAAAAACCTAAAAAAAAATAAAATAAAATAAATACATGTACAATAAATATAATAATAAAAATTAAAAAACCAAAATAAATATATATTAGACATAATATTATTATTATTACCGTAAATATTGTTTTTCAATAGTAAAAACTGCTAAGGTCAATATTATTAGCCCCCATAAGAACTGATTTTTTCAGATTGTCTACAGAACAAACCACTCTTGTTCAATGACTTGCCTAATTAACCAATAAGTATTTTGTTTTAATGTCATTTAAGCTGAATACTTCTGGTATCTTGCAAAATAACTAGTAGAATATTATGTACTGCAATCATGGCAAAGACAAAAGAAATCAATTAATAGAAATCATTGATTACAAATATTATGTTTATAACTGTGTTGAGAATGTTTGTCTCCCTTAAACAGCACTTAAAAGTTCCCTAGAGGGCAAATATTTTAGTCTTCAGCTGTATAAAAGTATAAAATAATATTATTCGAAATGTAAACAATGTTATTTTGCAGATTTATTTTCACAAACAATCAGTATTTTGATTCCATCTTAAAGTGGGATTAGTTATGTCAATGTGAAAACAATCTGATATACAACTAAAAGATGCTTCTGAATGTGTGTTGTTCAGGCGGAGCGAGAGTTGCACACTCAGAGGTTGAGTTGGCTGCGTGTGGAGAGCATTCATCGGCTGCTGAGAGAGATCATCCAGGAGAACCACTTCAGTAAAGCCTCCAGCGCTCAGACAGGAGACCACACGGTACCACATCAATAATAATATAGAGATATTTCTTATTTCAGCACAAACTTGTACTGTAATAGCATGGTACAGTTACTTGTTGTGATATGGCATTTTTATTTGTTTGGACGTCCTATTCTCTAAACCCATAAACGGATCATGCAGTATTTGCCAAATCAGTGTAAGATTATATTAGCATATTTAACAGTGTAATAATGTTTTCTGGGTCAGTTCTACAGCACACTGGAGCAGTGTTTGATAGTGGGTCAGTGTGTGAAACGGATGGACATCAGCGCTGATGTCAGTGAACCTCACAGCGGCATTCTGGGATTGACTGCAGAGCGAGTGAAGAGACTGATGCCTCCTGAGCAGGTGCTGCATTATTCACTGTCAGTGTTCGAGGACAAGTGCATTGAAATAAATACAATTTATTAGATTTAAGGGTCTTATTATCACTGATGTTTAATCCCACATGAATAATAAACTGATGTGAGTGTACAAACCAACACGCAAAACAGCAGGCATAAAGTGTCATTAAAAGAATTTGATGCGCCACAAAAATGGTACTTTTGTTCTTGTTCTTTGAGCTGCTGAAGTTATAGTAAAACACCACTTGGTGGCACTCAAGCACAATACGCGCCAGCCGAGCACACAGGATTTATTTTATTTTTATTGAGCATATAGTAATGTACATCAAACAGGATTCAGTGGTGAGTTTCTTTGCCATCTTGGCTGCATTTCAGTCCAATTCACTCACTAACATCCCTCCGTCTCGTTTCCTCTGATGTGCGTCATTGATTACGTCACATAAGTGTGAACTACTGGCGGATCATCTGAATGGGTTTAAATGTAGTGCCCTAAACCCTTGAGCACTTGGGAACTACACTGTTGTGATGTCACATTGCATTCTGGACATATGAAGCAGAGATCGAGAGTAATCCATGTGAACTTCCCTCGTTCACTTGATGAAGTGGAGTGCACTTTAAAATGGCGTTGGGGATTCCCCCAAGGGAACAAGTGAAGGGACGTTCACGAGTGCGTGTCAAAAAGTGGACTGGAACGCAGCCTTAGTGTACCAGAGTATTTCTGTTTTTCATTAAGCACCGTCTAGGAGTGTAACGGTGGCTCAGTGGTTAGCACTGTGGCCTCACAGCAAGAAGGTCGCTGGTTTGAGCCCCGGCTGGGTCAGTTGGCGTTTCTGTGTGGAGTTTGCATGTTCTCCCCGTGTTGGCGTGGGTTTCCTCCGGGTGCTCCGGTTTCCCCCACAATCCAAACACATGCGCTATAAGGGAATTGATGAACTAAATTGGCCGTAGTGCATGAGTGTGTGTGTGTGTGTGTGTGTGTGAATGAGAGTGTTTGGGTGTTTCCCAGTGTTGGGTTGCAGCTGGAAGGGCATCCGCTGCGTAAAACATATGCTGGACTAGTTGGCGGTTCATTCTGCTGTGAAAGAAAATTAATGAATTAAGCGCCATCTAGTGTCAGGCAAGGTTATTTTAGTAAACTAAGACTAAATTTTACGCTCAAATTTAATTGTATTGAAATAAAAACTAATGTAAAACTGTAATAACCTCGTGAATATCATCACCATTGAATATCACTTGGGCATGAATGTCTGAAAAAATGCTGGAAAATGTTGCTGTTAAGTCTGCGTGATAAACACCAGAAGTGTGCACAAGCCTTTGCTTTATGAAATGGACTGATGATGACCTGTTGTTTCTCACAGGACGTCCTGCAGATGAAGCAGAAGTATCCATCAGAGCTCCTGCAGCACCTGAAGAAGAAAAGCGTCGCCATCCTGACATACTACCAGCCTGACTGGGGTAAGCTGAGCCACTCTGCTGAAAGAGATTTGTTTTAAAGGGATGGTTGTTTTTGTTTAGATGTTGTTGCACTTAAATATGTTCTCGTCTCTCTCAGAGAACGAAAGCGAGGGTCTGAGGAGCGTGAAGCTTTCTAAACTTCCCGAACTGCTGGATGGGGAAAAGAAGAAAGTAAAGAGCCTGACTGAGAAAAACAGAGAGAATGCCACATTACTGCAGCGGCAGACACACACGTGCCTGTCTGTGAGTCCAGAGACACTCATTTATGTCTGAATCAACATATATGGACACATGTTTACCACAAGACTGATTTATCACACTCCTCTCCGGAATACTTGATTCTGATTGGTCAATCTTGACATTTTAAGGTATATTATTCTTCATTAACAACTGATTAAACTAAAGACACAGCCTCATCTGGGTACTACAAATTAACTTCACCATTAATGACTATATACAGTTGAAGTTGAAGAATAAATGAAATATATTCAATAATAAAATATAAAAACAATGACATTTTTGAAGTGCTTTCTACAAGACTATGTACATTTTGCTTTAACCTGACGTGATTCACCTTGCCTTTGACTAATAGATTAAATGTATTGTCCTTGTGCAAAAATAAACTAAATTAAGCATTATTTTCTGTATCAGGAGCTGCTGATGTGCATGAAGATCCTGCAGAGTCTGGTGCTGGAGCTCAGACTGAAGGCTCAGAAAGATCTGGACAGGAAGAAGATCGAGTATTTTGAGGGCAAATGTGAGATCGGTTTGCAGAAGATCAGGTATGTTAATGTAATATCGGATATACAGTGCTCAGTATAAATAAGTACAGATCTCTCTTTTACAGTAATATTTTCTACAGGATGTTTTACAGTAATATCTTTGTGCATATACATTAGATTAGCCAGTAGCAAAGACAAAACGGATGATCTAATCTAACAAAACAACTGAAGATCACAGTCAATTCATCTTTATTTCTCTAGCGCTTTTACAATGTAGATTGTGTCACAGCAGCTGAACACAGAAGTTCTAGTAAACTGAAGCTGTCAGTCCAGTTTTCAGTTGAAGTTCAGTTCAGTTCAGTGTGGTTTAATTTTCACTGCTGAAAGTCCAAATACTGAAGAGCAAATCCATCGATGCGCAGCTCCACAAGTCCCAAACCAAGCAAGCCAGTGGCGACAGTGGAGGAACAAACTTCACCAATTGACCAAAGTGAAAACCTTGAGAGAAACCAGGCTTACTTGGGCTCGACCATTTCACCTCTGGCCAAACTTCTTGTGCAGAGCTGCAGTCTAGGCGCCGAGGGCTGGAGAACGCTGGACCTCCATCATGTAGAAGGCTGCAGGTGTGAGTAGGTCACCGGAGGGTGTACAGGCTGGCCCATGGAATCAATGCGGAGACTTGTCTGTCACTGGGGTCTTTCAGGAATCAGTCTCATGCTCTCCACTCCTCCATGACTGCCACAGTATCTGCTCAGGATACGGCCTGGTCCAGGATTATGGAGACCTCTAGAAGTCCTCTATGGTTGGCATCATCTCTTCGTATGTGTTGCCCTTGAGGTCCTCAATGGTTGGCATCATCTCTTCACAGGTGTTGGATCACATCAATGGCGCTGCACACTCTCTAGAGGCCTCAGGATGAGTATCCACAGGTGGAAATGGTGAACAAAGAAAATAATTAGACAAATCACAGTGCAAAAATGAGTACACACTAAATAATATGCTGTGGGAAAATCTTAAATAAAACTTTAATAAACAGGAAAAATCAAGAGAAACTTAAAAAATATCAAATTTAGTTTAAATTTAGTAGTTTGTCACTTATTTAATAACTAATTTTAATTGAATTGTATGATCTTTCTATTCCTAAAGATGTTCAGTGAGTAAACTCTTATTTTAATGCATATAACGGCTTAATAAAACTGTTTTCTTTTAATGCACTAAATATATTGTCTATATTCACTGAGAAATGGAGAAAACGACTAATTTTTAAAAGCGGGTGTGCTCATTAATGCTGAGCACTGTATGTACACAAACACATGTAGTAATAATATATTGAAGTACTCTTGATGTAATATTAGGTGTCTTTAATGTGGATGTGTTTGTTTCTGCAGGGCTGAAATGCTTGAAGTTCAGCTGGACACTTACACAAGAGACAAGATCGCCACTCATAAGACAATAACGTGAGTAACAGCAGACGGCGTTTGTCATCGCGAAGCTTTTTCAGACAATTACAGCAAAAAAAACCTATTCATTATAAATATTTTCTACTAAATTATTATTATTTTTTTTTAATGAGGCAATTAAAAATCTACAGAAGAAGATTAGGGCCAAGCATTAATTAGAAAATGAAACCATCTTCAGATTAAAGGCATTATAATGCGAGATTAAACTTGTTAAATTTCGAGAAACAAGTTTATATCAAATTTTGAGAATAAACTTGTTAAATTAAGAAAAAAAGTTATTAATGTTTGTGAAAGAACTCGTTAAATATCAAGAAAAAGCTTGAGAGAAAATGTTGAGAATAGACTCGTATTCTGAGATGTTAATTGTTGAGAATAAAGTCGTTATGTTTAGAAAACTTAACTTAACGATTTTAATTTCTTCCCCAAATTTATGAGTATTTTCATGAAAACTTTTTTTTATTTAATGAGCTTGTTCACCGTAAAGTCTAGATCGGATACACGGCCGGCCGGAAGTGCGATATGCATATCAATATAGCAGCATTTTTTATGACACTGTATAACAATAATTAATATTTATACCTTATTGTGACGGTTGGGGTGGGGGTAGACGTTAATAAAATACAATTTATTGGGTAATTTAATAGATAGCATAATTAATACTCTGTACAACTACTGTTTTTACAGTACTGTGATGGTTGGGTTTAGGGTTGGAGTGGGGGTAGGCGTTAAAAAATACAATTTATTGGGTAATTTAATTGATAGCATAATTAATACTCGGTACAACTACTGTTTTTACAGTACTGTGATGGTTGGGTTTAGGGTTGGAGTGGGGGGAGACGTTAAAAAATACAATTAATATGAAATTTAATAAATAATATAAATAATTTTTCGTTAACTTCCAACCGCAACCATATCTGATCTAGCAACAACCCTTGTTCACAAAAAAATGTATTTCCTGAAATTAACAAGTTTTTTTCTAAATTTAATGAGGCTTTTCGTGAAAATTAACAAGTTTAAATTTAACGAGCTTTTTTCATTAAAATTTTAAAAGAATTGCCCTAAATTAAACCAGTTTTTAATCACCTTTTTTTCAAAATTTATTGTTTTCTTCATGAAAATTAACAACTTTTCTCTCGAAATTTAATGATTTGTTTATATTTTTAACCAAAATTAACAGTGTTTTTCTAAAAGTTTTATGAGTTTTTTCATGAAAATGAAACATTTTTCTCTTGAAATTTAATGAACTTTTAAATTTAACAAAAAAAAAAATTTCCCCCGAAATTAAACAAGTTTTTTATGGAAATGTAACGAGTTCTTTCTCATTTCATTTTCTTTTCGGCTTAGTCCCTTTATTAATCAGGGGTCACCACAGCGGAATGAACCGCCAAATTATCCAGCATATGTTTTACACAGCGGATGCCCTTCCAGCCGCAACCCATCACTGGGAAACACCCATACACACTCATTCACACTCATACACTACGGACAATTTAGCCTACCCAATTCCCCTATAGCGCATGTGTTTGGACTGTGGGGGAAACCGGAGCAACCGGAGGAAACCCACGCCAACACGGGGAGAACATGCAAACTCCACACAGAAACGCCAACTGACCCAGCCGAGGCTCGAACCAGTGATTTTCTTGCTGTGAGGCAATCGTGCTACCCACTGCGCCACCGTGCAGCCCTTGAGTTCTTTCTCAATAAAAAAAAATCCATAAAAAAATTCCACTGAATTTGAATATTTTTGAGTAAAAAATCTTTTCCATTACAATTCTTGAGTTAATCCCCGTATAAAAAGTCTGAAATTTCATTTATAACGGTCTTAAAAAGATCATAAAAAGTCTTATGAAACCATTAAACACACACACAAGCGCAGTGTTTCAGAGGTAATTAACCATATAAATCTGTATCTGTTGTTTTCAGTGAGAAGCTCAATGCGGATCTGAAGTCCTCATGGATGGAGAAACAGGAAGTGGAGTCTAAACTGGCGTCTTTCGAGATCTACGGCAAAGACTTTGAAGCTCTTGCGGAGGAATATTCCCGACTGCGACAGGAGATCGCCACCAAATCCTGGGCGCTAAAGGAGTTCTCCACCTCTAATACTTAATATCAGCTCATAACTCTAATTAATAATGTTGTTTGTTCATTTACTAATGAATCAATTCCTAAAAACATGTTCAATATTGTCTGTCAGCTTCTGTACTAATAAATAAATCAATAAAAACATTTAAAGAGACAGTACACCTAAAAATGTAAATTCTGTCATCATTTACTGACCTGTTTTAAATAGAATTGATAAGCAATTCGTTTTTTTATTATGTCTCCATACTTTGTAGATATTTGATCATTTTTATTGCAATAATAATGTGTTTTCTTTGTAATGCTTTTCTTAAATCGTATAGATATTTAAAGGTAAATAGATGAAGTTCTCCACCTCTAATACTTAATATCAGCTCATAACTCTAATTAATAATGTTGTTTGTTCATTTACTAATGAATCAATTCCTAAAACCATGTTCAATATTGTTTGTCAGCTTCTGTACTAATAAATAAATCAATAAAAAATGTAAAGTCTTGATTTTTAACATTAAAAGAGACAGTACAGACAGTACAAATAAAAGTCATCGTGTACTCACTAGTTTCAATGTAATGTAATGTAATGTGTATTTTTTTATATAGTGCATTAATCGTGTATGGTCATACACCCAAAGCGCTTCACAATCATGAGGGGGTCTCTCCACACCAGCTCTACTTGGATGATGCGACAGGACAACGGCGCCAGTGCTTCACCACACACCAGCTATTCACCTTATTCTCCGCGTACGAGCGGGCGCAGCCATTTGAATCTTTTTGGCTGGAGACTTCCGGTCTCATTCACTTCCATTAATTTTTAGACGTTAAAAACGGCTCGTTCTGCTGCTTGATGTTGCAAACTGATATTTTCTTATTATATTATTCTGCTTTGTCTGTATAGTCATGCAAACACTTGTTTGTAGAGCAGCTAGTTTGACCGTTTTCTGCCGTTTAGTATTCCTAGTCATTTCTCCCATAGGCGACTGAATCGGAAGTTCTAAAACAATCGCAAAAACGAGCGCACTTCCGCATTGAAGAATAAGGTCAATAGGGGGAGTGGAGAGACAGTGATAGAGCCAATTCAGTGGATGGGGATGATTGAGAGGCCATGATGGGTAAGGGCCGATGGAGGGATTTGGCCAGGACACCGGGGTTACACCCCTGCTCTTTACAAGAGTCATGGGATTTTTAATGACCAAAAAGAGTCTGGACCTAAGTTTAACGTCTCATCTGAAAGACGGCGCTCACTGACAGTATAGTGTCCCCTTCACTTTATTGGGGCGTTAGGACTCACACAGACCACCCCCTGCTGGCCTCACCTAACACCACTAACAGTAACCTAGTTTTCCCATGTGGTCTCCCATCCAGGGACTGACCAGGCTCAGCCCTGCTTAGTTTCAGTGAGTAACTGGTCTTGGGCTGCATGGTGAAATGGCTGTTGCTCAATGAATGGTATGCAATGAATACTAAGGAAAATAATATATATTTATTATCTTGTTACTTTTAACACTTTTTTTTTTTTTTTTGTTGCAACTATCAGAAATTATTTTATTGAAAAAAATAATAAACAAAACATAAGAACCCTATACAGAAAAGTTTTAAAGGGATTTAAATTAATAACTTTGTTCTTAAAGGGACAGTACACCCAAAAATTCTGTCCTCATTTACTCACTTGTTTCAAACCTGTTTGAGTTTTTTTCTTCCGTTGAACACAAAGGAATATATGAATAAATGTGTATAATTTTTAAACGTTTTAATATTCACAAACATTTTCAGATTTCTTTTGGAACTATCAGAAATTATTTTAAGGGAAAAACTAAACTTAAGAACCCCTATAAGTCAAGTCATGTTTATTTCTATAGCGCTTTTCACAATATAGATTGTGTCAAAGCAGCTTAACATAGTTCTAGTAAAGTCCAGATTTCAGAGTTGAAGTTCAGTTTAGTTTAGTTCAGTGTGGTTTAAATTTCACTGCTGAAAGTTCAAACACTGTAGTAGAGCAAATGCAAACACCACATGACGACCACAGCATCAGCTCGGGATACGACCTGGTCCAGGATTATGGATACCTTGGGATCATCTCTTCACAGGTCTTGGATCGCATCAATGGCGCTGCATAGTCTCTAGGGACCCCGGAATGAGTATCCCCAGGTGGAAATAGAGAATAAAGAAAAGAATTAGCGTAGCTGCTGTTCATAGTGTATTTAAACGAGATGCAAAAATGGAGTGTTATAGATGAAAATAGCAGTTAAATAAACAAACATAGAAACAAACATGTAAAGCATATGAGAGTTTCTAACACAATGTCTGGTGTATTGAGGAGTGTGTCCTACAGGTGATGTCGAGCCAGCTCACCTGCGTGGAGCACATTCATGCATCATACCGTTATGC
>CAIGQV010016645.1:31596858-31609031 GCA_903798115.1 Danio jaintianensis | reverse complement strand
TGTTGTGTTACCATAGCAACTATAGAATCGCCACAACAGATCAATTAGTATAGTTGTTGTGATACCATAGCAACTATAGAATCGCCACAACAGATCAATTATTATAGTTGTTGTGTTACCATAGCAACTATAGAATCACCACAACAGATTAGTTCAAATGCTTCGCTACTTTACTATTAGCACCACCAGCTGGACAGGAGTGTGTTTTGCCTTTCTGTCCTGACTTTGTTTCTGCATTCTTTTTAACTGTGCATGTGCTTCACACTCGAGAGATAGAAAAATTCTAAATTATTAGCATACTATTTAGTTTACTATTAGTTCAGTTATTTAATTTAAAGGTTTTTGTCTCTTCTAAAGCATAAAAATATCATAATATGTTTGCAGATATTTATGAATAATTCTAAGTGAACACATTTGTGTATCTGAGAAACAATGCTAAAGTCAGTTATTCTGCTTTGAGAATGTGTGTTCCATGTCGGAATGTCTGTCTCTGCTTTGATCTCTGTAACTCCGCCCACTGCCACTTTAACCAATTATATTTCAGCATCTTGGGTTGCCTTGATGGAAAAACTGTGTATTTAGTTTCAGTCCTGAAGGCTCTCAGTGTATGCGGACGCAGCTGAAAATGAGCTCTGGAGGACAGAAGCAACCTCCCAAATGACACATGACAGATTCCGAGTTATAAAAATACACATGAGCTGGTTTTTAATTAGCAAATAATATAAATAATACAAACATAAACATTAGCTGGGCAGCTTACAGTGTTAGACTCGATCATCAAATCTGTACAACAATTCATCATCCAGAGCTCTATTATCTAACTGCATCTCTGTTTAATGTTTGTCGTATTTTATTTTTTTTCTCATATTTATTTTGTGTTGTCACTTGTCACTTTATGTACACTGGAAGCTTCTGTAACCAAAACAAATTCCTTGTGTGTGTAAGCACACTTGGCAATAAAACCGATTCTGATTCTGATTCTGATTCTGATCAAACACACTCGCTCCTGTTTATGTTGTCAATCTGGCAACCTGCATTGGAAAAAATCCAATGTTTTGAATTTGGACTGCATTACTTAATTCAACCACTAGTCAATCATACATAAATATGGATGCATGCAATAAACAGATCTTGATGAAGGCTCTGTGTATGGTAATAATGTGCATGCTGTTGCAGGTCCTCTGGGAGGGCTGAACGGATGGGGAATGTGGCTGCTGTATTTGCTGACCGCTCTCTGCTACAGCGCCGTCCTGTTGTCCAGCTCTTCATTTCTGCTGGATTTCCTTAAAGCTGCGGTCAGTCAGTCCAGACTGATTACAACACTGCACATCTCTACAGGTGCGCTCAATACACCATCCACAATTAGCTAAACTAAACTAAACTAAACAATAAACTGTGCTTACTCATTTCCTACCATACTCTTTCTCTGATTTCTTTTTAGCACTGAACTGTGTAGCAGTTCTGGGTGTGTGTGTGGCCTGTGTGTGTGTGATCAAACACAATCTGCAGCGAGGGAAACACGTCTCTCTGTTAAACCGCACTGAAGGCAGTCCAGAACTCTCCGTGTCTCCTGGAGAAAGTCTTTATATCCAGATCCTGGGCCTGGTTTTCTCTTTACTGGCGTGTGTTTCTACGCTGCGGCCTCGAGCTCAGCCCATAAGACTGCATGCAGAGGGAGCCGACAGCGATACGGAGCCTCTGACTGGAGGAGCCGAGGAGTAAACAAACAGGTTCATGTATGTTCAATAGCTGTGTTTCCATCTTTTATTTTTACGCACATTTTGGATTATAGGCTCATTCTGAAAACGTACCCCTGTACATATTTCTGGAGATCACGAATTATGTAGCCAGAAGTACGTTTGGCTGCATTTCGTCTTTAAAACGAACGCTACGGTGCGGTATGACACCGTTCCTTTTCGCGCTAACAGCTGACCGCTTACCTCCGTATAGACGGCTTTCCCGCTGTTACCAGTTTGTCCAGTGGCTCACCGTATACGTCGACGGACTTGAGACGTAAAAAGGAGTTGACTGTGACGACGGGGTTCGAGTCCGGCTAGGAATAAAGCAGGTTAGACAAAAACAAAAGCCAAAAAATAATATAAACAAGTAAATAACATTGTGAGAATGTGGTAAAATCTGAAAACATGGTAAAAATCAGGGGGGGTTTCTTTTTCTGGATTGCTTTTTAAAACACTGTCGGTTGGGTTTAGGGAAAGGGGTGGGTGGGGGGATTGGTTAGTCAGTCGACAGCGGCCTCTGGTGGATTTACGTGAGAACAGCAGGCGCGAATGGCACTCGCGAGAGAAATTTGAGATCTGAAAAAGCATACACAGTGGCCTCTGGTGGATTCGTGAAAATAAAAACTGCAAAAAACATACCTCCTGGGACGTATTTGGCGCTCTCCAAAAATGTATATAGGGGTAGGTAATCAGAATGAGACTGGGTTGATAAAAAGTGTTTGATTTAAATGCTAAAGATGTGCTTACATTTTGACAATGTGCATAAAAAAATGTATGCACACAATTGAGTTGGATAAACTGAGCACTGATGACAAACTCAGAACTCTAAAAACAGTTGAAATATTACTTGTAAACTCAGAATACTAAAGAAGTAAAAAACCAAAACCTCAAAGAATAAAAAATTAAAAAGTTTGAACAGATTGTGTGATGATAAATATGATCGCGATGGGAAATTCAGAACAGCTGAAACATTACTTCAAAACATTATAATTGAAAAAAGTACAAATCATGAAATGCAAACAGTGAAAAATGAATAAGTCTTGGCTAATTTGACTAGTAAAATCTGAAATTTTGAGATGTAAACTCAGGAATATAAAAACAGTAAAGATATATATGTGTAAAAAGTTTGGGATTTTGAGATTATTGCATAAAAATGTTTAAGGGGAATGCCAAGATGTGCATAAATTTTGAAAATGTGCATAAAAAAACTGAGTAGGATCAACTTTTTACACTGCAAAAATGCTTTTCTCAAATATCTACAAATTATAAAAAAATAAGCATTTTTCTAGACAAGCAAAAATATTGTGTTGTTTTCAGAAATAATGAGTCAAAATGAAGTTTTTCATTAAAATAATCTGCCAGTGGGGTTAGTAAAATAAAGCTAAAGGGCACCTATGATGAAAATCCTCTTTTTTAAGCTGTTTGGACAGAACTGTGTGTAGGTATAGTGTGTCCACAGTCATATTGGGGTGATATAAACACAATAAGTCTCTTTTTTAAATTTCCTGACTTTAAAATAGATCCAAATCCCTCCCATTTTGAGGCCCACAGCAACGTGATGTAGGAGTGCGGTTTCCCTGCCCAATGAATTGATTAATATTGATATTATATATATATTATATATACAATATACAATATTATATATTGATATTAACGTGTATCCTGTCACATTTGCAGTGCAAAAACAGTGCAAAGTTAAACGCGTGCGCTGTGTGTGTGTGTGTATGTGTGTGTCTGTGTGTGTGCGTAAACTTTGTAACGACATTGTGTGTGACTTATTGCAGAAAGGCTTGAGTTAACTCCACAATAAATACATCGAATAATCATTGGTAAAGTTCTTACTGTAGTATTTCCCACAAACGTTACGTGAGATCTGCTTCCTTCATGTCTGTCACTGTGCTGTTTATCTGACACAGCCGAGGCGGAGACTGAGACGCACTCTGACAGGCACGTGGGAACGGTGGGCGGGGAGAACCAGCTCAACCAGCTCAAGGCACAGGCAACAAAAACAGCTACAGTGTGTTCAGAACAGAAAGCTCCAATAGTCTAATCAATAATCTGATGGGTGTTTTGAGCTGAAACTTTACAGACACATTCTGGAGACACAAAAGACTTATATTAAGTGAAGTTTCACAAACTAATTTCGAGAGGAGCACGTGATATGAACGACGACAGCTGATACCTATCGCTAATCATTAGCCAACCCATCAGATCATTACGAATCACTATAAATACCCTGCCTAAAAAATCTCATTCCCTATCTTCATTTTCGGAAAATCTTCGTTTTTTTAAGACCGCTCTCGCTACAAAAAACGCTCCAGCTTCAAAACTTTTACAGCACCGCACCACCAAACCCATCATTTGGAAAAGAACTGACAAACAATTCGGCGAGAGCCCCGCTCTTCCCAAAAAATCCAGCCGAAGCGCAGCGCCACCCAGCCTCACCAGGACTACAAATCAAGCCCGAAGCCCCGCAAAAAACAGCTGGCCCACCTGCTCTTCTACAAGTCAACCACAACACCGTCAAAGATCTTCCTCTCCTTCCAGTTTACACCACCTCCTGCTCTTCCCATGCTCGTCCTACGCATACCTTCAACCCAATCTCCAGCAAGCTGACAGTCCACGAACTCTGTCAGAATCCCTCAGACATCAGATATTCCGGCATCTGAGCCGTTGCATAAGCCGAACTTCTGACAACAACCAAGGAAGACAATAACTGAAGAAACTCACCCTTCAAGCCTCCCGTCCGTCCACAAATCCATATTCTCCACTGCAAGAACCCAAGCAATCAAATTCAGTAAAATACTTAGTCCATTTCGCACTTATTCATTTATAAACACCCACGGAATACAAGGCTATCATTTCAATTTAGTATCCCGAACCACTAAATCTATAACGCGTTCGGGAGAGTAACGTACGTAAACATTACTACTATTTTGAAAACAAAATGGCCGCCGACCTCTGCACTCTTGTGATTGACATGTCATTGAACCAATAGCTGGATCAAAGAAGTGCTACAACCACCAACATCCAAGGAGCTTCAAAACGAGAATCAGTCCCGCCCTCTCTTTGACGTGAATGGACCAACTCAGTCGCAACGAGTAACAATTGAGCATGTTAAACACGAGTGCTTAAAGTATAAGAGAAGAGAGAAAGCAAATAATAGATATCTTAAAGAGAAAGGTAAGGAAATTAAAAACATTGGGTACTTACTGGGACATGAGTTCAACAGCGACAATGTAAGGTATAGTATTTTTACAGGGTTAGATAAACGCACGTAATATAAATTTAAATAATTAATGTAAACAAATAAGCGCTCTGTTTAAATTCTGGAGATTAATGAGCTCAGTGTGGAGGGGGGAGGAGCTGAACACGCAGCGCCAACCGATTCCTGAGCTCAGAAATCGCGAGATTGAAACAGTGCAATGGCAAACAAGTACAACAGTCTCTGTTTTCATAAGTACAGTAGAGAAATGGTATGCATGAAAATGCAGTTCGCCTTTAACTTAGAGTTGCAATGACCTTGAATATGACTTCGGCCAGATAAGCTTGTGTTATTAATGTTAATATACTAAGCATAGTTATTTTTCACTACGATCAAAGTAGTTAAGTACTGATTAAAATAAAAATAAAAAAAATAAAAAAAATCATGCCATGGCAACTCATGCATCCATTCCATACACAAGGAGCGTCACGAGAGAGTTTACACGTGCAAGTTGGTCGGTGGTGTAATGGCAGCGATGAATTAGAGGACATTTCTGACGAATGGAGTAGTGTTTCATCCATTGACTCTGCAGTAGATACATTTGCATTTTAAGCAAATTTACAGGATTATTTAAGGGTTAAAAGCTCTACTACACCATCACGTTACTACCCTGCATTCAAGAGGAACCTACAGGATACTAGCCCATGCCACGCTCCATACCCTCGGCCCACCATCTCTCTGCCAGAATAAGATCAACCCGGACTGTCAAATAAACAGCAAGAAAGCCACGCCCCAACCGAACCTCCCCTAGACTCCGCCAGAAACATTCCAGGATCACCCTCGCCACAACAGCACTGTCCATCAAACGGACATTCCCTTCGACAATAGAAACTCAGCAACTGGCTCCAGAAACAGAACTGCCTCCAACAACCATCCCACATCCGACTCCAGTCCTTCCTTATTAAGAGATGATATTACCATAAATCACCCCATGCATCACCTGCACCAAACATCCATCTCTCCTATCCTACAAGCAGTATCCCCCAGCACATTACAATCATCTTACAGCTTGGAATGCATTTAAACAATTCCATTCCCTTTACAACACCACATTTCCCAATTTTTCTTTGCTCACAATAACTTCATTCATTACATACCTCCATATATACAAACATAGTAGCCAGTTCCATCAGAAGCTACTTAAGTGGCTTCCAATTCTTCCACTAATTAATACACGGCTCCGTATCAAATTCTATAGCCAATGCCCAAACCAGCCTTCTTATCAAAGGCATCCAAAGCCCCCCCCTCCCCTCCCAGATTCCAGGCTGCCCATCACACACCACATACTGTCCAAATGCATTTCCACACTCCGGAAAGGCTATTTATCCACCCACACTGACCGAACCCCCGACGCCAAGTTCATACTCTTTTCGGATTCCTTAGATGTTCCGAAATTTCTATAACGTCAAAAATTTTGACCCCAACATCCACCCCACTATTTCAGATCTAGCACTTATCGTTGGGGAAACGATATCTTTCCTTATCAAGAAAAGCAAAACAGACCAATCACGCAAAGGACACTACATATGTATTTTTGACATCCCCTCCCCTACACGCCCATTCCAAACACTCCTAGCATACATACACTACAGGAGAACCCTCAGCACTAGCCCTTCCTCCCCCCTATTTATAGAGGACTCATCTCACCCCATCACACGCTTTTGGTTCCAAAGACACCTAAAAGCAGTCCTTCACCTTTCAGGATTTTCACCAGAATCCTACTCTAGCCACTCATTTAGAATTGGAGCTGCCACCACAGCAGCACACAAAGGGCTATCACAGCATCACATACAAACCCTAGGCAGGTGGTCATCCGATGCTTTCAAATCATACATTCGCCTCAGCCAAAGCCACCTCAAAGCAGCCCAAAAGTCCCTTTCCAGATGAAATATTTCCCAGCCTTGTTTCTTCCTACCCCAACTTCAGCAGTCCCCGTCACCTCGCCTAGCTTCCCACCGCTCTCAGGAGTCTCCATACCCTCCCTCCCTCCCCGACTCCTGCAGAGCAGCCTTTGATAGCTCATCTTACCCGAGCTGTGACTTCGAGCTTCGAGTCACGTCACTGCCCCTCCTTCAGCTCCAGCATCGCGTGCCTGCGCGCGAGAGCGGGCATATGCGTATGATGTAGATATGCGTCCACACATACTCAAATTCGCGGACGCATGTCGACACCACGCTGGCTCCCCAAGCCTCCCTCGTCACCCTCTAAAAGGAGTCTCCACCGCCCAATCCCTTTTCCCCGACTCCCGCTAGAGCCAGACTTTCTAGCTCAACTTCCCGAGCTGTGACTTCGAGCTCACATGTACGTCCAAATACAACCCAGTATGCGGGCATATATTTCAGCTGTCACTCCCAAGCTCTAGCCCCCGCAGGGGCGGTCCTCGAGCACCTACTCCGGCAGGCTCCCCCACCCTTTCACCCTAAAAAATCCCGATTCCTGCCGGAGCCAGCCTATCTAGCTCAACTTCCCGAGCTGTGACTTCGAGCTTCAAATCACGTCACCGCCCCCCCCTTAGGTATTAGGCCAACCCATCATATTTATATGTATATCTATATATGCTTATATACATATACATTTATATATATTCTGCCCCCGGGGACTTGCATCTCTCTTCTTCTTCCTCCTTCCCAGCCACTATATCCAGCAGCCGGATATAGCAACTTTTTCAGCCTTTTGGGGGGCGTTCTCCGAATACACGGCTGCTGTCCCGAGCCGATAGCTCTTTTGGAGGCTTTCGAGAAACACCTGATCTCGTATCCCTCCTAATGCTCATTGACCAGGCGGGAACCTTGGGCTCATCTATCTCCGAGCTCAGGGTTCTCTCCCGGGACAGCATGCCAAATCTGCTATCATAGTCGAGCATTATCTAAGTGCGAACTCTTGAAGTGAAGTTTCACAAACTAATTTCGAGAGGAGCACGTGATATGAACGACGACAGTTGATACCTATCGCTAATCATTAGCCAACCCATCAGATCATTACGAATCACTATAAATACCCTGCCTAAAAAATCTCATTCCCTATCTTCATTTTCGGAAAACCCCCCCTCCTCCCCTATCATTCCCCTATCCTTCTCCCTGATCGGGCGACACGGTGACTCAACGAGGAAACCAAGGTTCAAGTGCTATTTGAACCAGTGAGTACTCTGAGCGGAGTTTGCATGTTCTCCCCGTGTTCGCGTGGGTTTTCCCCGGGTACTCCGGTTTCCTCTCACAATCTAAAAACATGCACATAAACGAACCGTAATAATCAGTCACAAGCACTTAAACACACACTTACCGTATTAATTAGAACCAAAGGGAGGCTTTCGAGAAACACCTGATCTCGTATCCCTCCTAATGCTCATTGACCAGGCGGGAACCTTGGGCTCATCTATCTCCGAGCTCAGGGTTCTCTCCCGGGACAGCATGCCAAATCTGCTATCATAGTCGAGCATTATCTAAGTGCGAACTCTTGAAATCTGGAAAAAGGGGTAAACTAGGTGCCCTTTAACTCAAAGTGAAAACAAGATTATTTATCTTCTCGCATTGGCAGATTATTCTGCTTGTTTTAATCAAAAACTCACTTCATTTTGACTCATTATTTCTATCTGTTTTGCTTGTCTAGAAAATGCTTCTTGATTTAAGAATTTGTAGATATTTGGACCAGAAACAAGACAAAAAAAACATTTCAATAAGAAACTCAGAATACTAAAAAAATGAAGCCAGAGTTTGGCTGGTAAGCTGAAGTCTAAAATATGCCTTGAGTTTTCAGATGTAAACTCAGAAATATAAAAACTGTCAAAATATATGCATAAACTCAGAATACTCTTAACAAAACAATCTGAAATGTGAAACGCAGAATTTGATAAACTCTGAACTTTAATAAATGTTGGAATTTCAAGAATTAAACATTTGAATTTGACTAGTAAACAGTATAAATGTGTGTGTGAGGGTGTCTTTGCATCATTAATGTTGGTCTGCAGCTTTCCATGTTTCCAGCTTTCCATTGTTGCAGATGTGAAATGTTGTTGTTCTGATTGTTGCAGGCCTCAGCCGTCCGTCAGTCCGTCATCACAGTGCTTCAGTATTCTTCTTCTTCTATTATTATTCCCTCCAGAACTGTCTTGAGCATCTGTCTGTGCTCCCGTCTCACGCCTCCAAAAGCCACCGCATTCACCGCGTTCATTGCGTTTGGTCTTGGTCTTCTGGGGCGCAGCTCATTTATTAGAGGAGAACAAACACCACAGTGGAGAATCCCAACAGTGCATCAAACTACACTCCTCTCAGTGATATCTGTGCATGTTTATCAGGAGCTGAGGAGTTTATTCTCTGCTGTTTCTCATTGACTGGAAACGCTGATTTATTCACTCATGTTTTATGCAGTATTATAGTTTGTGCATAAATCTAATTTGCAAATTTGGATGGAAACAGCTATTTATGCACTTTATTTCTTATAGGAAATAAACACTGATCAAGACTTCAGCTCAGGAGCACATGGAGAAACTCACTGTTTAACAGTCATCTCTGTTCTGTGTTTTGAGTGCGGATTTTGATTTGGCCACACAGGATGTAGAATTATAATAACAGGAAGTATAACAATGTCAATGACAATATAAATGGTTACATTTAATATAAAAGATTACATTTACAATCAGTTTCAGAATCTACTAAGTTATTTTAAAGCCATTTAAGTTCATTTATTCATTTTCCTTCGGCTTATTTATAAGGGGTTGCCAAAGCGGAATGAACCGCCAACTATTCCAGCATATGTTTTACACAGCGGATTCCGTTCCAGCTGCAACCCAGTACTGGGAAACACCCATACAAACTCATTCTCTCTCTCTCACACACACACACACACACACACTTATATGCTACAGCCAATTTAGTTCATCGATTCCCCTATAGCGCATGTGTTTGGACTGTGGGGGAAACCGGAGCACCCGGAGGAAACCCACGCCAACACGGGGAGAACATGCAAACTCCACACAGAAACACCAACTGACCCAGCCGAGGCTCGAACAAGCAACCTTCTTGATGTGAGGTGACAGTGCTAACCACTGAGCCACCGTGTCGCCCTATATTATTTATATATTTCTTTATGAATATATATTTTTATATATTCATATTTAAATCAGTGTTTTCATTTCAAACGAGTTAAGAAATCTGCACTCTGAAAATGCTGGGTTGTTGTAACCCAACACTGGGTCAAATATGGACAAACCCAACCATTAGTAACATAAATTTAATAAAACAATTAACCCAATGTTGAGTTTGTCAATATTTGACTCAATGTTGCGTTAGGACAACCCAGCAGATTTAAGACACGTCATTAACAAGATCAGTTCAGGTCAATAACAGAGTAAAACATGCATGAATTATTAAACTAAATAAAACTATATTATAAATTAAACTATAAAATTAAACTAACTTACAAATGAGACATCTAATGTTTCCTAAAATAGCCAGCACGTTTATAGATCATTCATAGTGTGAAAACTAAATGATTAAATGGGTTTCTGATGAATTTTATTACATTTTAATCCTGTTTAATTCACAATTCTGCATCCTGTGTGCTACCTCAGATCACCTTCAGTGGAATATTCACTGATATATGTATTATATATTAGTATTCACTGGTGTTTCTGCACAATAATGTCTTCAATCCTCTGCAAAGGTCCAGTTTATGGTTTCTGAAATAGTATTTATAACATAACCTGCTTCCACAGAGAATCAAGGGTAATTTCTGTAAATACTCATCATTTCTAACATGAAGGCTGAGTGAGATTCTGTGTTTTTACCTGTGTTTACCTGTGTTTTACACGTTCGGACCAAATGAAGAAATCACTGCAGTTTGTTTCAGGGGTTTGACGAGATATTTCTGCTCAATTATTATGTATGAAATCTCCAAATCGATGGCCTTTACATTAAAACTCCTGTGCAGTGCTTTGATATGCGATGTTTGACATAATCTCAACTGAAACATAAAGAGAGGGCGGGGAATAGAGTAGCTCCTCCCTCCAGTCAATAGCATGTTGTTTTTCTCACAGCTCTGCCAGTGAGAGTGGTTGAGCTCAAGCGCATCAAATGAACAGCCAATGAAAAGAAAGGGCGGGGCATATCAGACACTAGAAAGCATTTGATTGGTCAGAAGATTTGATGAGAAACTGAAGTGTGAGGTGTGAAAGACATCCTTGATCCATTTAGGCAGAAGAGACAAACTGCAAGCTTTGGATGTTTATATCAGGTTTACATTTTCTAAATGTGAATTTTGGAGCACACTAGCTTATTGATATCATTAAGACTAGCAATACTAACATCTGAAAAACGTTATTTTAATTTCACAGGACCTTTAACATAATATGCTGCAGTTAAATATTCATAAAATATGCATATATTACTATAAAACTCAATCGAGAATCTTGAGAACACCGAAGTATAATCAATTTAATAATGAAGTGTAATCACATTATTTAAGGCACTATGAGTTAAATAACAATGAATGAGTGACTTATAAATGCACTGTTATATTTTTCATTGTTTGTTCATGTTGGTAAATACATTAGCTAAGGAACTGCTCAATTCTGGAGGAGGTTTTTCTGAAATTATAATGTTTTTATCCTTGAATAAAGGAGATTTCTGTCATCATCTGTTCTTCTAATACTGTACAAACCTCTACGACTGACTTTATTCTCCTTGAATGGAAGATTTTTAGTAAATATTAACCTAAATATGACTTTCCTTAACAAAAAACAAACAAAAAAAACAAGATATAACTTCAGAAGAAGGCGTCACGGTGGCGCAGTGGGTAGCACGATTGCCCCACAGCAAGAAGGTCGCTGGTTCGAGTCCTGGCTGGGTCAGTTGGCATTTCTGTGTGGAATTTGCATGTTCTCCCCGTGTTGGCGTGGGTTTCCTCCGGGTGCTCCGGTTTCCCCCACAGTCCAAACACATGTGCTATAGGGGAAGTGGGTAAGCTAAATTGGCCGTAGAGTATGAGTGTGGGATTATAGTATTTACTATAAATGACTAGTATTGTTTAATGTGGGATTACACTGTTTTTACACTATGGATTACACTGTGGAACTTTATCTGGGATTATAGTATTTACTATAAATTACTATAGTATTTTTACATTTGAGATTACACTGTTTTTACACTGATTACACTGTTTTTACACTGATTACA
>CAIGQV010016645.1:31569170-31583134 GCA_903798115.1 Danio jaintianensis | reverse complement strand
AGGTTTTTTTTTTTTTTTCCTTCACTTTCGCAAATTGGTGAAGTTCGTTCCTCGCCGCTGTCGCCACTGGCTTGCATGGTTCGGGACCTGTAGAGCTGCGCATCGATGGATTTGCTCTTCAGTGTTTGGACTCTCAGCAGTGAAAATTAAACCACACCGAACTGAACTTAAACTCTAAAAACTGAACGGACACCATTCCAATTCACTATAATCTTCTATGTGAAGCTGCTTTGACACAATCTACATTGTAAAAGCGCTATAGAAATAAAGATGAATTGAATTGAATCTGATGTTTGTTTGAAGGATTTACAAGCTCAATCACACACATCAGGATGGTGTCAGATTTGCTCTGTTGGTTAATGTGTAACTGCAGATATATGACCTCTATCAGGGTGAAGTTTGGCTCAATCTGATCTGAGTCAGTGTTTACACACACACACACACACACACACACACACATGTATTGGCATGAAAACGTTCTTAGGATTTTGATAATCGCTCAGCATTTCTGCTTCCATCATTCTGAAGAGACATGGGTATGCTGTTTATTTACTGCTATGTTTCATTACTGTTGAGTTTCTGGCATAATATTCATAATTATTCACCTTTATTTCTGCATGTATGTGGTGCAGTACGTGCCCGTGCACACTGGTTTCATTATTATTGACGTAAAAGTGATTTTATAAAGCAGCTAGTTGTGTTGATGTTGTGATTGGTCAGTCCAGGGATTCAGAGTTTACACCGTTATGATCAAATATGTTTCTGTATTGCTCGGAGCTCTTTTCTATTGTTTTTCTATGTAAACATTCTCTAGATGGACAATGCATGATGTCTAAAATCAAAACATTTAATAAAAGTGAAAGTAAAAGTGAAAAGTACACTGCAAACAATGCTTTACTTTTTGTTTTTGGGGTAAGCTAAATAATCTTGTTTTCACTTTGAATTAAGATTATATTTATTACCCCATTTTCAGATTATTTTGCTTGTTTTAAGAATAAAATCACTTAATTTTGACTCATTATTTCTGAAAACAAGACAATATTTTTACTTGTTTAGAAAACGCTCTTCTTGATTTAAGAATTTTTTGATATTTGGACGGGAAAGAAGAAAAAAGTAAGTAAGAAAAGCATTTATTTTGCAGTGTAAAAGTGCAAAAACACTTTTAGATTATTCATAAATGATTATAAACCCTAGTTTACATTAGTCTTTCTCAAACTGCAGTTCTGGAGTTTATAGAGAGCTTATTAAAAAACTGATGTCAGTTTAGTAAACAATGTTACAATAAAAACAGCCATAATTAATAAATACTAAACATTTAATTTCTTTAGCTGCATGTCATATGGCCATTAAATGCAAATGTGCTGCAAAATTATTGAAATATATACCTAAAACCATGCATTGGGAAATAATTGTGGCAATTATGATCTAAAAAAAATCTAAATTATAGTTGGGCCACAGCCATATCACCCTGCAGCCCAAGACCGGTTACTCACTGAAGCTAAGCAGGGCTGAGCCTGGTCAGTACCTGGATGGGAGACCACATGGGAAAACTAGGTTGCTGCTGGAAGTGGTGTTAGTGAGGCCAGCAGGGGGCGCTCAACCTGTGGTCTGTGTGAGTCCTAATGCCCCTGTATAGTGAAGCGGACACTATACTGTCAGTGAGCGCCGTCTTTCGGATGAGACGTTAAACCGAGGTCCTGACTCTCTGTGCTCATTAATAATCCCATGGTACTTCTCGTAAAGAATAGGGGTGTAACCCTGGTGTTCCCTCCATCGGCCCTTACAGATCATGGCCTCTCAATCATCCTCATCCACTGAATTGGCTCTATCACTGTCTCTCCACTACACCAATAGCTGGTGTGTGGTGAAGCACTGGCGCCGTTGTCCTGTCGCTGCCGTCGCATCATCCAAGTAGAGCTGCACACTGGTGGTGGTGTGGAGAGACCCCCCTCATGATTGTGAAGCGCTTTGGGTGTATGGCCATACATGATAATTGCACTATATAAATACACACATTACATTACATAATGAAAAACTATTACATATTAAGAGAAAGAACATCAACATTACAAGAGGAAAGTCACAATTATGACATAAAGACGAATTGCAATCGAATGCGGCATTATTTATACGATGATGATATTGTTATTGATTATTTTGGTAGTTATATAGTTTGATTGACAGGGTGAGTTGTGATCGCACCCTCCAGAAAGCCATAAAGGAGGTTGGTGTCTTGATTTCATTCCCTTCAGGTGTGCATGCTTACAAACTTAAATGAATAAAATTCATTAGTGATTGCAGATATAAAATTTAATCGTAAGCTTGTCAAATAGTTTTGGAGAATTTGATGTTTCCCCATTCAAAGAGATAGAAGCTGCACTTTGCTATTGATAGTTTTCAGTCACGGGACCTGTTTGGAGAACTGGCAGGCATCTGTTTCAATGGAGTGTTTATAAGAACGTGTCTTGTGCATATAGAGAGAGTGTCTGGTGCATTTGTTTAGCCAGAAACATGACATTTTTATCAGAGAAGTGTCTGGTGCATATGGAGAGTGTTTTTTTCCCAGAAATTAGAGTTTATAAGAAAGTGAACTAATTTTAAAGAGCAATGTTGTAAATAACTGTGTTTGTGCTTGTGTTGTGTCACAGTGTGTGTGTGTGTGAGCCGGCTCCCTCCTCCTTCATGCCTGTGTGTGTTGGCGCAGTGGGCGGCGCAGTGAAGCGCTCGAGGCTACTGGCATGGGCAGCGTAGGGAGCGGGGCCTCCAGTCAGCGGCCCATCACCATGCGCAGTGTGGGCACCCGTACCACCCCGAACGGCCCACTGGCAGCTGCACCGCCCCACGCCGCAGCCCGCCGCCGCCTGGACGACCGCAGCTTCAGTGCCGAACGCATCCCCGGCACCAAGACCAAGGGTGTCTCCGCCGACGAGCACAGCTATAATGCAGATTATGCTCGCAATCACTGCGATGCCGAGCGCAACACACATCACAACGCCAACCGGCAGCAGACGCTCAACGGAGAGAGGCTAGTGTCCAACGTGGTGTTCGCTAATGGCGCGTGCAGGGATGGACACCGGCGCGGAGAGAGTTTGGACCTCTGCGGAAACAACATCATGCTGAACAATGATAAAAATGGCGCACATCAAGCTCACGCGCAGCAGCATAAAGACAAGAGCAAAGCCAAACCTGATAATCACAACCCACCCAATATACTGCCTGTGTCCGGAAAACTGGAGCATGCACAGGTACACCAGCAGCACACATATCAACTGTATAAGTATTCCAAATGTGTTTTTGTTATTGTGGTTACCAAATGTGGGGTTAATATCTGCATTTTGCTTCTCCAGACCAATGACTCTCTGGTTCGCCCGTCCGCCTTCAAACCAGTGGTGCCGAAGAGTTTCCACTCGATGCAGAATCTGGTGTGTCCCCTGCAGAGCGGCTCCGGCTCGGCTGCGGGTGCAGGCAGTGGCGGCGCGGGGGAAAAGGCAGCATCTCAGAGCACATGTGGCCCGCAGTGGGAGCAGGACAGTCCAGGCAGCAGGGGCACACATGCAGGCGCGGGACGGCCAGGGCAGGGCAGTCTGTCGGACTCCGGCAGGAACTCTCTGACCAGCCTGCCCACTTATACAGGCTCCAGCTATGGACCACCGCCTGCCCTTGGACCTCTCAGTGCCTCCACCAGCCATATAAACCGGCTAGGCACCGTTGCTCTGGAGAAAATAGACAAGCCAGGGTACCAGAACGGTCTGAGCGCCTCCGACAGTGGCCGCTCGTCCTCGGGGAAGAGCTCATCCTCGTACCAGCGCCTCAGTCACCTGAGCGACGCCCCCGCGCCGCTGAGACCCTCGCCAAACTCAGACGATGTCATTCAAGACCTGGAGGACCGGCTGTGGGAGAGAGAGCAAGAAGTAAGTAAGGTGACACAACTTTTTTTACTTTTTACACAAGATTTCATTGTGTTTAACTGCAGACGGCACTCTAGGTTGTTACGTTTTTAACAGCAGACGGTATTCTAGGCTATTTTTTCATCAACAGATGGCGCTTTAGGCTAGTTTTTAACAGTAGACGGCGCTCTAGGCTCTTTTTTAACAGTAGACGGCGCTCTAGGCTTGTTTTTAACAGTATATGGTGCTTTAGGCTAGTGTTTAACAGCAGATGGCGCTCTAGGCTAATTTTTAACAGTAGATGGTGCTCTAGGCTCGTTTTTAACAGTAGATGGTGCTTTGGGCTAGTGTTTAACAGCAGATGGCGCTCTAGGCTACTTTTTAACAGCAGGTCCTGCTCTAGGCTAGTTTTTAACAGCAAATGGTGCTCTAGGCTACATTTTAAAAGCAGATGGCGCTCTAGGCTTGTTTTTAACAGTAGATGGCACTCTAGGCTAGTTTTTAACAGCAGATCTCGCTCTAGGCTAGTTTTTAACAGTAGATGGCGCTATAGGCTAGTTTTTAACAGCAGAAGGTGCTCTAGGCTAGTGTTTAACAGCAGACGATGCTCTAACAGCAGACGGTGCTCTAGGCTAGTGTTTAACAGCAGATGGTGCTCTAGTCTGGTTTTTAATAGTCGGTGATGCTCTAGGCTAGTGTTTAACAGCAGACAGTGCTCTAGGTTCGTTTTTAACAGTAGATGGCACTCTAGGCTCATTTTTAACAGCAGGTCCCGCTTTAGGCTAGTGTTTAACAGTAGATGGCGCTCTAGACTAGTTTTTAACAGTAGATGGCGCTCTAGACTAGTTTTTAATAGTCGATGATGCTCTAGGGTAGGCTCGTTTTTAACAGCAGGTCCCGCTCTAGGCTAGTGTTTAACAGCAGACGGTGTTCTAGGCTAGTGTTTAACAGCAAACGGTGCTCTAGGCTACTGTTTTATAGTAGATGGCACTCTAGGCTAGTTTTTAACAACAGATGGCACTCTAGGCTTGTTTTTAACAGCAGACAGCGCTCTATGCTAGTTTTTAACAGTAGATGGTGCTCTAGCCTAGTTTTTAACAGCAGACAGTGCTCTAGACTAGAGCAAGAAGTTAATAAGGTGAAACAACTTTAATTTACTTTAATATTGTCTGATGACATTGTGGTGTGTGGAGCTGTGTTGATAAAGCAATGCATTAAGATTCTGTGTGGAATTGATTCACTCTAGTCTAGTTTTTAACAGTGGATGACGCTCTAGGCTAGTTTTTAACAGTAGATGACGCTTTAGGCTAGTGTTAAAACATGAATCTGCTGTACATGCATGCTGTATCTGTACACTAGAAACTAGATGTGTTATTGGCTTTGTTACTGCAGTGTTTCAGCTTCAAAATACATTGCATCTGTCGTGTGTTGAATGTGTGTGTGATTTTTTTTTGTGCATTATTCTGCACTCACAGGTGATCCACATGCGGCGTAACCTGGACCAGAGCGAGGCGGCCATCGTGCAGGTGTTTGAAGAGAAGCAGCGTCTGTGGGAGCGCGAGATGGAAGATCTGCGGCAGAACTATGCCGGGCGGCTGCAGCAGGTGTCGCGCCGCGCCCAGCGCTCCCAGCAAGCCCTGCAGGCGCAGATCAGCCGGCTGCAGCAGGACAAGCGCCGCCTGCAGGACGAGATGACGCTGCTGCTCGCTCAGAGGGAGGAGCTGGAGAAAAAGTGCCTGGACTTCCGGAAGGAGCAGGCCGATATCCTGCCCCGCCTGGAGGAGACCAAGTGGGAGGTCAGACTCTAATAACAACATCTCTCATTAGCTATTTTTTTGTATGTACAGTTGAAGTCAGAATTATTAGTCCCCAATTTCTGTTTGCATGTATGTGTGTGTATGTATCCTTGTGTGTGTGTATCACTGTGTGTGTGCAGGTGTGTCAGAAAGCAGGTGAGATCTCTCTGTTGAAGCAGCAGCTGCGGGACAGTCAGGGCGAGGTGACGCAGCGGGCCGGGGAGATGGTGTGTTTGCGCGGGCAGCTCAAAGACCTGAATGCTCAGCTGCGGGAGCGTGAGGAGGCCGAGATCAGCCTCAAAGAGTCCTTCTGCACCAAAACCCTGGAGCTGGAGCGCTGCGAGGCTGAACTGCAGACCATGCTGGCCGAGGTACACCATTATGAGCAGCCAAACCCAGCTGGATCTACTTTAGCTGTGCGTTTATATGAAAAATAATTAGATCGTTCATCAGCCAATCAGAATCATGCATTTAGCAGACATGTAGTATAAATTCAATTATTCATTCATTTTCCTTCAGCTTAGTCCCTTATTTATCAGGGGTCACCACAGCAGAATGAACCGCCAACTATTCCAGCATATGTTTTACTCTGCGTTAACTCGGCTTGCATTGCCCATAAGAGATAAATGACATCAGTACGTAATAACAAAGAGTATAGAATACACAAGAAGTGTCACTCTTGTAGTTTTGAATGGGGAAAAGTGTAAAGGTCAATATGGTGAATGAAGCCCCGCCTACTAGTACAGAAGCCAATCATCGATCACTATAGACTGACGCTTCGCCGGGGGCAAAGCTCAGACCAGAGGTGTGCTTTTACGACAGTTTGGTGGTCAACAAACACACTGGAATCTCAGCGAATACTTGCTTCACAGACATAAGAAATATATCAGCATAAAGCTTGACATCTGTGCTTTTAAATGAACCAGGTGCAGTTGAAAACAAAAGTTTCTTGGTTTTGTAATCGGTATGAAACGAACGTGAGGTACAGTCCGTCCTGTTAAAACGTACGCAGCAACTACCCAAACACCCACAAACTAGTAAACAAAGAGTCGCTGTCATTTCTGGAGGAGATTCGCCATCAAGACCAAGTTGTGGATTACTTCAGAAGAGCAGCGCGATCAGACGATCATTACCCAGAGGATGATCATGTGTAGAACGGCCATAAATGAGATTGGTGTCGTGATCTCTTCCTTTCCAGTGCGCATGCGCATTTGCTCAGGCAACCTGAAAATATGCCGATTTTGTTTGATTCGGACGTTTAGAAATGAAACTTATGAGACGGCTGTTGTTTAATTTTATTGGTGATTGCAAATATGTAATGTAATCATAAGCTTGGCAAATAGTTTTGGAGAGTTTGATGTTTCCCCATTCAGACAGAATGCCCAAGCATACTGCCCGAGAGGCGTTTCAAAGATGGCCGCCGAGTGAAACGACTTGCCTTAAAGGGACTTTGGTAATAACCAGTAATGATCTCTCAAGGCGTGTTTCCACTGGCACATTAAGAGTGCAGCGAGTGTTTCAGTTCATTCATATGGAAGTTGAGCATAAATGCCCACGCAGTGGAGAAAGCAGCAGAGAGCATCAGAAAGGTTGGGCGTTTCTCAACTTTATCCAAATGTCAAGGAAAAATCGCAAGCAATCTCTGTGAAAAGTAGGCAAGGCGAGATGTTGATGTATGTTTGCGGAACTGGATTACTGTGCTGAAAACACTTACATGTAGGCTTCTATGAGAATGTATTCCTTCACACTTTCACACTTACACAAACATCCTGAACCATGTATGCCTGTGTGTTTATGCATTGATCATTTCTTGCACGTGTGACAATGCACATGTGAAATTTGACAGTGGTGTTGTAGTGTTGCCAGGAGCACTGAGTGCAAATTTGATGCTGTAGATGAAACGCACTGTTAGGTCGTACTCTCACTAGGTACAATAGCCTAGAACCGTGCCGAAGCGCGATTGTCCCCTCTCCTCTCTCCCCCTCAGCCTGCACTCACACTGCATCTTTACCTTATGAGCCCAAGCACGCTTCTGTCATCGATGATACGACTGTTCGGTTTAACAGGAGAGAAGCGCTCTTGCTCAGCACAGTGGACATTGCTTTAGTTATTTCAAATATTTTGCTGAACAGATCCATCACTTTTGATGCTCATAAATGATCATAAAGTCCTCGTGCTGCAGGTATTAGGAGGTTTGCTGAAGGTGCAGCTGACGTGCAGTGAGGGGTTTGTGTCTTTAATAAACTATGACAGTTCGTGTTCATTGAAAAGTAAGAATTATTAATAAATCCATATGAAACAGTCCCTTAAAATCAGGCGCGTCTTCAGTTTTGGACTCAGGCGTGGTTTGCATTCACACTACAAACATACCTCGTCAAACTGTACCCAACCGAAATGCACTCTGGCACACCTCTTCCAACCGGGCCAGGGCTGGCCAATTAAACCGTGCCTGGGCCCGATTTGGAGCACTCACACCTGTCAAATGAACCGGGCACTTTTCGGAGAGCCTAGTGTGAGTAAGCCCTTACTGAACAGATACCGAGTCATCTGCGTATCATCTGCGTCCAGTGCATCGAAGAAATGATTCATTTTGTCACCCCTAATGTTCACCCCTGTTTTCCACAGGTGACAGTGCTGCGTGACAAGCTGAGCGCATTTGAGGCGGAGGTCTCGCGTCTGAAGAAGGCCCTCAGCGAACTCAGCAGTCGCACCGGCGACACCAATCCTTCAGACATGGGGCAACTGGTGTCGTCCCGCAGCCGAGATCGTCTCCTGCCCCCCGCAGAGACCTCCACGTCCCTGCCGGCCCTGCCTGCGCCCGATCCACTGCTCGCCCTGCAGAGCGACGACTCCAAGGTCCAGCTCCAGGAGTCGGGCGACCTGCGGTGTCAGCTGGAGCGACTGCAGGGTGAGCTCCGTCTGGAGCGGCAGCAGCGGGAGCGCCAGGCCCTTAGCTTCGCCCAGGAGCGGCAGACCTGGCAGGACGAGAAGGAGCGCGTGCTCAAATATCAGGCGCAGCTGCAGCTCAGTTACGTGGAGATGCTGCAGAAAAACCAGGCACTGGAGGAACGCGTGGACAAACTGGGCTCTCAGATCTGCAGTCCGGCTCTCCCGTCTCCAGATCCGCCCGTATCCGTGTGTATATCGCTGACGTCTCCCACTCCGCCAGCAGAGGAGAAGAAGCTGCCTGATCTGCACACGCTGGCGCCGCCGTGGCCCGTTCCCACCCGGCTGGAGCGCATCGAGTCCACGGAGATCTGATGCAGTAAAAAAATCACTATTTATTAGCATTCGTTACAATCCCAGCTACTGGAGGACTGTCCAAGGATGCCCTGCTGGTCTCGGGCGGGTGTTTTGAGTTGAGGGTACACTGTAAAAAGCGATTAGTTGAATTTGCTTTAAAAAAAGAGAGTAAACTCGTTGGCTTATGATTATTAAGTAAACAAACTATGTGCATAATTACAAAAGTTAAGTTTAGGCAATGGGTTTACTGACTTTTCTAAGTAAGGTAACTAATCGCTTTTTGCAGTGTTGAGGGCGGGTGGTTAAGAGCCGTATCCGCTGGTGGAGGGCCGGTTAGTGCAGATGAGCTGCGAACACTCAGGGTTTTAATTAACGGGGATTAAAAACGTGCATTCAAAACTGAAGCGATTTCATCCAATCTGCAGAAATCAGGAGCTCGTCTCGTGATTTATAACCTGCAGGGAGTTCAGTGAAGATCTCGTATTGGTGCTTAGACACAAAATACTGTCACGTTTTAGGACCAAAATCAGTCAGTCGGATTGTGAGACCGGAAACGTGTTCAACACAAGCACATTAAGCTGGTTACACAGTAACTATAGTAATTAATCTGTTGTGTTAATGTTATAGTTGCTATGGTAACACAACAACTGTAGTAATTAATTTGTTGTGTTAATTCTATAGTTGATATGGTAACACAGTAACTATGGTGATTAATCTGTCGTGGTGATTTCTAGTTGCTATGGTAACACAACAACTGTAGTAATTAATTTGCTGTGGTAATTTTATAGTTGCTATGATAACACAACAACGGCAGTAATTGATTTGTTGTGTTAATTCTATAGTTGCTATGGTAACACGGCAACTATAGTAATTCATCTGTCGTGAATTACGTGAATTATAACCATTGAGTTAAAAGGTGTCATTTGAATTTAATTAAAACAATGGTTATGTTTGTCCATATTTGACCCAATAAGCCAGAATATTTTTTGAGTGTGTACTTTTCTTCAGCAAAGATGCATTAAAATAAAAAAAGTTTGTGCTTGTGTTGAAACTGTTTTGAGGTCAGTTGTGGGATAGAGGAGCGCTCAACCCTCCTGCTCTATTGGCCAAAGCAGCGGCGGAGGACGCATATATTAATTTACACTCAGAACGTACTGTATCACCTGAATGTTGTTTTTGCCCTTTTCTATGTTTCCAGCAATGTAGAGTATAATAGAGCGAGAGATTGAGATTTAAAGAAACAGTGAATATGTTTAAATGTCCTGCTTTTGCCAGAGGACTCGGCTGAAGGCGGTTTGGTTGATGAAGCTGCTGGAGACGGACAGCGGCTGAGCCAAAACTGTGCCGTCCTGAACAGGATTATATTTGACTTTTACATTCTTCCAAAAAGAGCATATAATATGTGTCAATGTATACTTGCTGAGAGTATCATTTAGACTTTAAAGATGTAATATGCAGTAGACTGAAGTGATCATTTTAAATGTTTTGAAGTAAGTGCACAGAGATCATGCAGAGTTTATGAGCGGGAGTCGAGGGGTGTAGTTTCATGCTTCAGAAGAGCATACTGTGCATACTGTTTCTGCATACCACAGAGCACGCTGCGCAAAATAGACTTGAGTCTAATTCTGTAGTTGCTATGGTAACGCAGCAACTGTAGTAACTAATTCGTTGTGGTAATTCTATTGTTGCTATGGTAACACAGCAACTGTTGTAACTAATTTGTTGTGGTAATTCTATAGTTGCTATGGTAACACAGCAACTGTAGTAACTAATTCGTTGTGGTAATTCTGTAGTTGCTATGGTAACAACAACTGTAGTACCTAATCGATTGTGGTAATTCTATAGTTGCTATTGGTAACATCAACTGTAGTAACTAATCAGTTGTGGTAACTCTATAGTTGCTATGGTAACACAACAACTGTAGTAACTAATCTGTTGCCATAGTTCTATTGTTGCTATGGTTACACAACCACTGTAGAAATTTATGTTTAAGTAATTCTATAGTTGCTATGGTAACAGCAACTGTAGTAATTAATTTGTTGTGGTAATTCGATAGTTGCTATGGTAACTAATCTGTTGCATTAATTCTATAATTGCTATGGTAACACAACAATTGTAGTAACTAATTTGTTGTGGTAATTCTATAGTTTCTATGGTAACACAACTATAGTTGATAGAATCACCATGACACCATGATTCTATTCTATGGTAACAGAACAACTGTAGTAACTAATCCATTGTGGTAATTCTATAGTTGCTATGGTAACAACAACTGTAGTACCTAATCGATTGTGGTACTTCTATAGTTGCTATTGGGAACACAGCCACTGTAGTAACTAATCCGTTGTGGTAATTCTGTAGTTGCTATGGTAACAACAACTGTAGTAATTCATCTGTTGTGGTAATTATATAGTTTCTATGGTAACACAACTATAGTTGAAAGAATCACCATGAAACCATGATTCTATTCTATGGTAACACAACAACTGTAGTAACAATTCTGTTGTGGTAATTCTATAGTTGCTATGGTAACAACAACTGTAGTACCTAATCGATCGTGGTAATTCTATAGTTGCTATTGGTAACACAGCAACTGTATTAACTATTTGGTTGTGGTAATTCTATAGTTGCTATGGTAACAACAACTGTAGTACCTAATCGATTGTGGTAATTCTATAGTTGCTATTGGTAACATCAGCTGTAGTAACTAATCAGTTGTGGTAACTCTATAGTTGCTATGGTAACACAACAACTGCAGTAACTAATCTGTTGCCATTGTTCTATTGTTGCTATGGTTACACAACCACTGTAGAAATTTATATGTTTAAGTAATTCTATAGTTGCTATGGTAACAGCAACTGTAGTAATTAATTTGTTGTGGTAACTCGATAGTTGCTATGGTAACAACACCTGTTGTAACTAATCTGTTGCATTAATTCTATAATTGCTATGGTAACACAACAATTGTAGTAATTAATTTGTTGTGGTAATTCTATAGTTGCTATGCTAACACAGCAACTATAGTAATTCATCTGTCGTGGTGATTTTATGGTTGCTATGGTAACTTCATTTAGAGTTTGATCAATGAACTGGAAAAAACAGTAAAAAATTAACCTTTAACTTTTTTTATGAACACCTTCCTCTGTACTTTTTGTCATGTTTTATTTTAGGAAAAATATTAAAGATTCTTAAATTAAAATATATTTACTGGTGAGGTGTAATGAGTTAAGATATTAGTATAAAAAATCAAACAAGAGCATTTATTATAATATATCTATGTATATATCTTTGATCTTTGATATTTAATTAGGTTTTTTTATATTAATTTTGACATTTTTCAATTTTTGTGACCAGAAAACAAGACAAAAACAGAGGAAGAAAATCACGATAAATTAAATTAAAAGAGCAGTGAAAATATTTCCATTGGCAGACTTTTATTTTCTTCAAGTGTGATTTTTATCGATTTTTCAGAAAACAAGATTTGACTACTTGATGCTAGTAAATTTACAGTTAAGTTATAATAAAAAATATTTTATGTATTTTATTATTATGATTATTATAATTATTAACTGTGTTCAAATGAAATCTTGTATGACGGTAATCCTGCAGTGTGCTCTCTTGTATAGAAACCCCAATAGTTTGTATGCTTTTCTGAAGAATATAAACAACAAACTACAGGCTCTGAGGAGGGACAAAAGTGGTTTGCTATTGTAGTGGTAGCATTTTACACACCTTTTGTCACAAAGTCTATAAATGTTGCTTATAAGCTATATAGAAATGACTCCATTGAGCCCGAATGGACGCCGGTTGCCAGATCTTTTTGTTTCAAACAAAGTTTTTGCTTTAGTCATATCACAGCACCGACAAGCCAGACTCTTTTGGTCTTACATGTGCTGGAATAAGCGAATGGGATCAGAAACAAGCACAAACCATTTGCCTAAAGTGATTTCTTTCTTTCTTTCCGCTACAGAAATGCAATAGAAGGACGTGGAGTGTGTCTCCCAGTGCTTTTCCTGATGCTCGTGCCTCTTGTTTTCTATCATTACTAATATGTTGGAGATAATCATTTCCGATCCATCCACGCAGCCTTCTGACACCAGGTGTTAGCGGATAAAGCTTTAGATGGACGCCACTCTCCACCATTTGCTGCTAATGTGCTTCTGTTGTGTCCTGCTGTGTTCTTGGTAGAGACGGAGCATGTAAATATCACTGTTCCTTATGTGTACAGAACTACTCTATCCAAATATACCGAGCTAATGCGTGTGAATACTTTTGTGAAGTAATGAGACTGACATGTCAGCTTTTATTTTTCAAACTATTAATATAGGAATATAATATACATATATGATGGATCTTCAAACCTTCGATCGGCTATATTATGGTAAAGTCACACATTCGAGAGTCCGATGTCTTTTCCCCGTTCTCACCCACATGAAAATATACTACAGTCGTTTATAGGAAACGCTATGCTATGGTAGAGTACTTGAGTGACGCAATTCTATAGTTGCTATGGTAACACAGCAACTATAGTAGTTAATCTGTTATGGTGATTCTATAGTTGCTATGGTAACACAGCAAGCAACTACAGTAATCTGTTCTGGTGATGCTATAGTTGCTATGGTGACACAACAACTATAGTAATTAATCTGTTATGGTGATTCTATAGTTGCTATGGTAACACAGTAACTATAGTAATCTGTTCTGGTGATGCTATAGTTGTTATGGGAACACAGCAACTACATAAATTAATCTGTTCTGGTGACTATCGTTGCTATGGTAACACAACAACTATAGAAATTAATGTGTTCTGGTGACTCTATAGTTGCTATGGTAACACAGCAACTATAGTAATTAATCTGTTATGGTGATTCTAAAGTTGCTATGGTAACACAACAACTATAGTAATTACTGTGTTCTGTGACTCTATAGTTGCTATGGTAACACAGCAACTATAGTAATTAATCTGTTCTGGTGACTATAGTTGCTTTGGTAACACAACAACTATAGCAATTATTCTGTTCAGGTAACTCTATAGTTG
>CAIGQV010016645.1:31551519-31566383 GCA_903798115.1 Danio jaintianensis | reverse complement strand
GGATTAAGGCAGTTCTGAAGGCAAAAGGGGTCCAACCCGGTACTAGTAAGGTGTACCTAATAAAGTGACCGGTAAGAGTATATACTGTATGCAAGACTGAGCTACAGTTGGACTGAGTCTGCGCATGCGCGGTTTTATGTTTGTCTTCTCCGGGTCTCCGTAGCGCGCATGACACACGCAGTCAGTGTGTGGATTCAGAACACAAATGAGCGGTTTTGTAAAGTGTTTTATGACATAAATTCTTACTTTGAAGAAAACTACCCTCGCAAAAGGTACGTGTGTCATTAAACAGTCATACACGCTCGGTGTGTGTTAAATGTGTTGTTTAACAGAAGGATGAAACTCTCACTGTCAAGGACATCTATTTTATGATTGATTAAAGACATTTCGCCACATGCATTTAACGCCTACGTTATATTTCTTTATGTTTAAGTTACTAATTTTAATTACAGATCACTTTATTAATTTTTCTCAAAATGTCTTTTGCATTTCAGTTGTCACAATCTGATCAAAAACATCTCGTATTGCTGTTTTATTTGTTTATTAATATTTGTTCTTCGTTAAATGTGTCTTCTGTGTCAGTCAGATTATCTAATGTTAGAGCAATAGATTTGGTCCATTAATAAATTACCCTCGAGAAAATTATACTGTGTTTTAAATTATAACTTTGTTAATGAATGCTGTATCATACTTTTGTATGATCTATAGTGAGCTGATAAATTGTAATAAATACTGTTGCGTACTTTAGTTTGTACTACTATAAACTGATGTATTGTAGTATCATATACCCTATAGTTGTAGAAAACTACAATAATGGGTCGTTTGTTTATATTCCTGTATTTGTTGGGTTATCATAGCAACAATAAAATCACCACAAGAGATTAATTCAAGTAATTTACTATAGTATAGCTTGTAAACGCTATGGTATTACTTTAAGGTTACACTATGAAGAAAATACTATAGTATGGTAATTTAAAGCAATGTATATTATACTGCAAATCTGCAATATGCATCCAGAGTGAGGCAGTGTTTACATAATCACAAAATGTAAAGTGTATTTTCACCCGGCTCTTTATTAGAATTTGATTTAGAAATGTCAAATAACACCATATAATTAATAGAAGTTGATTAAAGAAGTTAATAAATTAAACAAATTAATAACTGAATTCAGTTATTATTAGGGGGGTAAAACACACTCCAGTAATTTATGTTTACAACTTCATTTTTACATCATAAATTTATTTTTGTACCAAGCTCTAAAATTACTGTCATCATTAGTGGTGAAACGGATCACAAATCTCACAGTTCGGATCACATTATGGTTTTTAGTCACGGATCGGACCATTTTACGGATCAGCCAAAAAGGAGAGGAGACAAATGTAATTTGCTTTCCATTTATTACTGAAACAGCACTGCAAAACTTTTGGTTTTAACAAACAGAACCTAGAAGCTGTAATTTTATTAAAAATAACATGAAGAAATAATCAGCTGAATAAAATAAATAGTAAAATATTCAGTACTGTGAAATATTCACTGTTCCTACTGTTGCTGATAATGCTGAATGTAGAAATCTAACATGATTATTTGTACAACCCATATTTATTCTCATTTTCAATAATGATTCAGTTATTCACTCATAAAACTTCATGTTTCATTGCTAGATGATCATTTTTGAAGAATTATTCTGTGGCATATTTTTGACGGCTGGTTGTCGCCACCTATTGCTTAAATAATGTAATTGCTGCCTACAACTTTCATTTGAGCATCAACTTAAATGCATATGAAGGTGATTTTAATCTTGACCATAAACATCAGTGGTTTTATCTAAACTATAAACTGTTCTCCCAGTACTTCTGTGTTATTTGACTGTTTGTAACGTCATAACTAACTCAAAAGACTAAAGACTGAATCTCTTAGGACTAATAAACATATGCAAATCACCATCATTTATAATTTATGTTGCGTGGGTGTTGAGATCCCGATCTTTTAATGATTAATCGTGCAGCTAAATGCATTACACTAAATGCATTAATGCAGGCTAAACAAGTAGTGACAGAAAACACCTTTAATATCCTAAGAAACCCACCACATCCCCAATAACCCACCACAACTTCTTCCGTCATCATTATATTTTACAGGAAAGCCTAAATGCTTTTATACATGTGATTTGAATGACGTGAGAGGTGATCTCTCTGGGATCGTTACAAATTTAGGATTAATATACAATCCGCGGGTCACGTGTGATCCAAACCGTGGGTTGTGATCCATACGCCGTGATCCGTTACACCCCTAGTCATCATTAATAATCAATAAGAGTCATCATGGACAAAAGAAATGAGCTATTCGAGTTATTTTGTGGTTATAAAATTTTTTTATAATTTAAACATCACTTGGGAAATATTTGAAAAGCATTAAAATTTTACAGGAAGGCAAATTATTTTGTCTTCAACTGTAGGTAATATAACAACATTGGCATACTGTCAATCACCAAATTGACATTTTTTTTATGATCCCTTCCAGTATCTGCTGCTGATGTCTGCGAATGTGCTGCTTCATAACGTGGCAAAGCGTCGTCTTTGTGCCCACGTACAGCACCTTTCCCTCTTTAAAACCCTGCGTTTGTCATCACATGTGGACAATGGAGAGCAAAAGAGAGAAGAAGAAAGCGAAAGTACACTGTTGTGCAAACGTTCATCGTATTACCAGACACGAATGTCACGTTCCTCTCATTTCAGCTACTTAAAAACTAGCAAAAAAATTCCCAGTAGTCTCCCCTCAAATCCTGCTTTCTGCCAACAGGGTAACTCTTACAGTATCAGTTCCAGGAATACGTTGTTAAACATGTCCATCAGTGGATCTGAATCCAATCAAGAAGCTTTGCCGACCCCAAACACAAACCCTAGTGTGAGCACTGATCCACGCGCTTTTCAGAGATGCCGACTTGATTACAGCAACATGACCCATGACATCTCCCAGCGCTCATCTACTTTAAACCTCAACGAAGCCTTGTTAATTCTTAATAAAGTTACAGTACTGAAAAACAACATGGGAGCTTCAGACATAACCAGCTTCTTGCACAAACTTAGCCAGATTCCCTTCAAAGACACTGCGGTAGTCAGAAGAGACCCACGATTCAGCATGCTCCTTCAGTACAGTGTGGAGATCATACACACCTTCACTCCGCAGCAGTTATTGGATATTCTGAAGGCCTTTGCTAACTTGGACTTGTCTCGTTCTCATAGCGTACTGGGATCATACGAAGCCGAGTTCTGTGAGCAAGCAAGTGAAATGAATGTCCACCAACTGCTGCTTGCTGCAGATTTGTGGCGCTGCCTTGTTCGAAATGTTCCTAAGTACCTCAAGAAACTCTACGATAATTTAAGTCAAAACCTCAACCAGATGAGTCCTCCAGAGCTGGTCCAGCTGATCTACATTATTGGAGAGAGTCGGGGATGTCCTGAGACCCTCGTTAAATCCATCGAGTCATTACTTATGCGCCATTTGAATGAGTTGAAGCCTGAAGAACTGGGTGCTGTTTGTTTAGGCCTCTTTAAAGCACAAACCTCCCTTTCTGAAAGAGCAGTTCAGCGGCTTGTGGACAGGTCGCTTGTTGTGGTCAAGGATATGAGTGACTTTGGGATTGTTAATGTAATGAAGTATTTGCGATTTAGCTATTTAGACCATCTCCCGTGGTTGGAGGCCATGGGTGTGGAGGTGCCGCGACGGGCTTCACAGATGGAGGCTCAAGGCCTCATGCACATCATTTTGGGATTCTCCGCTCTACACTACCGGGATGATCGTGTTCTGTTGGCTGTGGCCAAACAATTACCTAATGTGATCAATCAATGCAGGAGTAAAGATGCTGCAAAGATGCTTTGGGCCTATGGATCTTTAGGATTCCAACCCAGCCAGTGCCCGGGCCTTTATCCGTCTCTCACTGCACTCTTACGAGAACGTCAATCTGAGTTTCAGCGATTCCCCGAACATCTGCTCACGGGTCTGCTTGGACTTGCTTTTGCTGGTCTATTCCCTGAAGACTTGCTCAGTCTGGCTTTAAGTGAAGAGTTTGTCGACAGGGCTTGTAAATACCAGGAACTTGCGTTAAACAGAGACTTGTTTACTTTAGATGGAACTGTAGGACTGGAGTTACCAGAGTCAACAATCCCAAGGCTTAATCTCACCATGAGGGAAGAAGTGGCCAAACAGCTTTGGGATTTTGCTCAGTCTGAGATCTGCCAGAAGCTTGAGGTTCTCGAGGCTGAATCGATGCTTCAGAAACTTTTGGGTGGAGAGGTGTTTGTGCGCAAACACATGATTCTTCCGCATTTGCGCTCGATTGACTTGGAAGTGCACTTAGACCAAAATGACCAACCTGTTCCAGTGTCCTCTGGATCTTGCCAACAAAACCTCGCCTCTCAAAACTGGGAGCAAAAACCCTGTGGAGTAACCATAACTGATGACCTACTTGCTCAGCTAACTAATAGTCAAAAGACTCAATTGGAGCTGTTCAACAAATCCCTCCAACAGCCTGTGCCTCTGAGAGTCGAACCGGTCAGAGAAAGTGTTTTCAGTGTGGGTATTGACTTGACGGATGATCTTCTGATGTTGTTGACCAAATCCAGTAAACATTCACCTCACTCCAAAGGTTCTAAGCCATCTGTTAAGAGACTTGCTGTTCAAGTGACAAATAGGAATCATTATTGCTACAGGACGAAGCAGCTGCTTGGATTGCATGCACTAAAGAGGAGGCATCTCACACTGGCCGGGTACAGCGTTGTAGAGTTACCACACTGGGAATGGTTTCCACTGCTGAGACGCTCACAGGCAGAGAAACTTGCCTATCTGCACTGCAAGATATGCAATTACACAGACTCCAAAATATAGGTTAATTAAATTCTCTGCATATATAAACAACCAGGTCCTACTATGACTTGCTTTTGCTGGTCTATTCTCTGATAACTTACTTGGTTTGTCTTTAAGTCAAGAGTTCATCAACAGGGTTGTAAATACCAGGAGCTTGAGTTAAACAGAGACTTGTTCACTTTAGATGGAACTGTAGGACTGGAGTTACCAGAGTCAACAATCCCAAGGTTTAATCTCACCATGAGGGAAGAAGTGGCCAAACAGCTTTGGGATTTTGCTCAATCTGAGATCTGCCAGAAGCTTGAGGTTCTGGAGGCTGAATTGATGCTGCAGAAACTTGTGGATGGAGAGATGTTTGTCAAGCAAACTATTTTTCTTGATACAAAACCACATCACTCATGTGTTTTGGTGAAGAGGTTATGTAAATGACTGAAAAATTATCAATCCTGAATTGTTTTTCTGCTTTATATAAATATAATGCCATTGTTAGAAGTAGTTAGATTAATGGAAGTACACAATTGAGACCGTTAGACTTTTGGTCATGTGTTGAATGTTATCTCAATATTTGATTGATGTTGAGACTGAGTTTTTTAAAAATATCGTTGCTACATAATAAACACAATTAAAAAGGACTCAGGTATTCATGAAGTGTATTTCCTTGAAGATCTAGTCAGTGTTTGGGCCTAATGTGTGCAGTGCATTGATTTATACACCAGCAGAAATCTTTTTATGCCATACAATAAATCACAATAGGATGTTAATGTGAAAATGTCATTATTTACATGGTAAATCTTAACCATTTATTATGCAGATGTCCATTTCCCATTCACTGATTGCATAGTGTTTATTTGACATTGGTAAATGTTGCTGTGTGAAACCAACCACTATTGTTTTACTCTCGAACTTTAATTTCCTTTGATTTCCAAGTCATTTTTGTGCTTATCTTTATTTCATTGCTCTAACTACAGTGCAAAGTGAACTGAGATTATGTAGACTAATACAGACTTAATATGTCAAGATATTTACTATTTTCACTAATATTGTGGATCAATGTATTAACAAAGCATTCCAAGGATTGTGCTTGATCAGATAAGTATAACATTTAAATTAATATGTTATTACCCTCCAAAGAAATGACCTTAACCATGACATTTTCCAGTACTTCCATGATTTTCCAGTCTAATAGTTCTTGAGTTCAGAAAACGAAAAAAGGTCCAAGATTTTTCTGTAATTTCACAGGGAAACACAAAATTCAACGCAAATAAAACCCCATCTCAAAATCTGTAATTTTAGGCTGCAGATATATATAAAAATGCAATATCCCTGCAATATCCTTCAGGGACTGATATCCCATGTTTTTTTTAGATAGGTTGGTCCATGAAAATATTTAGTTAAAATTGATCACTATGAATTATCACTGTACATTAAATGTTGATACAAATACAACACTCAAATGCTAAATCAATCCAGTAATTTATATTTTGATCAGTAGGTTAATTAATGATGTGTCAGAAACAGTATATTGCATTATTCTTTATGTAGTAACACTAGTGTAATTTTGACTCATACTGAAAAAACATTTCCAGGTTGCTCCTTGTCATTGCATCTTTACATTACACAGACTATCTCTGTTGTCTATCTGCAGAGTTTTGCTGATACTCATCAAACCACAAAAATATGATTGTGAATGTGCCATATATTCATGCATTTGGTAACAAATGCACTCACGTGATTGGTTCTCCTCTACTGTTATCTATTGACTTGAACTTTATAAGTTTAATATGCTTATTAAATACCTGAATATTACAGTGATTGATTAATGATGCCATTCTGTAGTCAGTTTATTTATTCATTCATAATCACACGAAACAGCTTGTTGATATACTCGATTAGTAGGCATGTAATAAGACGTGTGGTGTTGCAATATAAGCCAAGCAATATCTATAAATAATAAATTCCATATTTTTAAGCCAAATTCGTTCATTCATTTCCATCATTTCAAGTTTAGAGCTGTCAAAGACTAATGTAATGATTAATTACATGTAATTAAACCAAGCAAACTATATAAACCCATGTAGAAAGAGTGTTTTATTATCAGTTTCAGGTTAAGGCCTGTCAGAATATTTCGCTTTTTCGGCCCGTTTCAAATGCAGCAGAAGCCGAAGCCCCTCCCCCATCCAGAACCTTCACTGACTGACACTGACGCGGACCAATCAGATCATCACAGTTCGCCTCATAGGATGACGTTTCGTCCACCAGTACGTGTGCAAATCAGCATCAGCCAGCGTGCAGCGCTCAGCCAATCAGCGCCTTCCAACGAGCTGCTCTCTGACCAATAGCGAGGCTCCACGATTGGGAAGCGGCGAAGGCTTTATAAACAGACGAGCGCAGCGCCATGAGTTACAGTCGAGGCTCAGAGAACACACGAGAACACAGAAAGCAGGACAAATTGCAGACAGACATATCAGCACACGCCCTTCACATTTAACAACATTATTCAAGTTGTAAGGTAAGAACAATATCTAATTTAATCTCTCGCTTCGTTTATTTACGTCACCAAAACCGTTAAGGACGAAATTCGTCGGTTATTTAACTGCATAGTCCTGATAAATGTTTTACGTTTGTGTTGATTAAATAAAAATGTCTAAAATGTTATAAAACGTGTATTTAAATGCTATTATAAATGTCTGTTTTGCTGACATAAATGTTCATTCGTTGTATATAATAACCGGCTACACAAAAGAAACCTGATGGTTAAATATGTTAACGGTTAATAAAAGTAACGCTTTGAATGTAACGTAACGGCAGATTATTATCATACCAATATTTGGAGTAAATGGTAAAAATTTGGTTATCACGATGATGGTGAGAAGTGAATCAGCACCCACGAGGTTGAATCTAAGACTAGTTAACGTTGGTTACAAGAATATGGGTAAGTGATGTATTCTTGTAAAAAATAATCACCGTTTTTGTAAAGTAAATGCTAGTTATGTTTTTTGGGGGGGTGTTTTTGTATGCATGTATGTAATAATACAACTATGGTTAGAAGTACTATGGTTGTTGTTTTGAAACTATGGTTAATTTTCATAAGCTATTGACCAGCATTTAAAATAGATTACTTTTGGCCCTCATATGCGTTTATTCTATTATTTGTATTTGAAAGACTCCAATATCCCTTTACACTTGACCCAGATAGTATCATATCTAGGAGATATTGATTATCATTTGTATAACCAGCACATGTCATAATAAAACTATGGTTAGTGTAGTAAAACTATGGTTAATTTGCATAATATATTGACCAGCATTTAAAATGTGTGTGTATATATGTGTGTGTATATATATATGTGTGTATATTTATTTATTTATTTATTTATTTATTTAGCCTTCATATGCATTCTATTATTTGTATTTGAAAGGCTCAAATATCCCTTTACGCTTGACCCAAATAGTGCCATATCTATAAGATTAATTGTATTTCTTGGGGGTGTTGATTACAATTTGTATAACCACATGTCATAATGATACTATGGCTAGTGTAGTTAATTTTCATAAGGTATTGACCAGCATTTAAAATGGATTTTAGGCCTTAATTGTATGCATTAATTCTATTATTTGTATTTGAAGTACTCTAATATCCCTTTACACTTGACCCAGATAGTGTCACATCTAGAAGATAATTTGTATTTCTTCTGTCATTCATTTTAATATAAAAACCCAATGCATGATTATAGTTATCAGTCTAATACGTGACTGGGGTTTATGTAGTAATACTAGTGTAATTTTGACTATGCTAACTAGTATATTTTTGGTACATGTTTATGCACTGACTTATGGCATGTATATTAAATTTTTGTATTGTTGTGTGTCGTCATCAGACATCAGTGAGGATTTGACATCAGATCTGGCCAAAATGCGGTTGCTTTGCCTGTTTCTGCTGGTGGCCGGCAGTGTGTTTGCCGAAGAGGACGATAAGAAGGAGAGTGTTGGGACAGTCATTGGGATCGACCTCGGGACCACATACTCCTGGTGAGATTTTGAGCACTTAAACTGAGTTTTCATACACATTAATACTGATTTCCAAGACTATAAAAGTGTATGTGATGTATATAAAATGTACATTTGATATATTTTGCACATGCTTCACATAGGCACACATGCAGTATTTGCAGAAAAACTCATAAATCTAATTATTTAGTTGTAAAATGTTGTTTTACTAAATAATATGCAAGTGTTTTGATGATTTTGTATAAAATATGGTTTGTAAATTGAATATTTTCTTTATTTGTTATGATATACCTGCTGTATCTTTTTAGTAATTGGATTTGACTACAAATTGGATTTGCGTTGCAAGCTTAAGAATAAAGTTAAGAAGTTATTTATTCTTATCTGGCAAATTTTCAGCTGCTGTACTCAAAAACATTGCTTTATTTTGTAACTAAATTTTAAGAAATGACCTTGAGCATAACATTTTTCCCACATTTCTCTCCAAGCACTGTCCATCAATACATTTAGTTTTAAATTCAGTGTATAAGTGCCTAAATATAGTTTTCACTATTTTTGTATATGGAATTTTATAACCATTACAACATTGCTCAATCCAGTAATTTCGACAAATTTAAATGGTTATTTTTTTAATGTTTTATATACTTTGTAAAACTAACTTTTAAAAAGTTACAAAATGTCATTTTTATTATTATTATTATTATGAATACTATTTATTTTATTATTATTATTTTTTTATACACTTTAAGATTCTGCAATAATTCCCAAAGTTCAGATTTTTTTATTAACATTTGCTGTACTTATAATTTTATATATTATCTTAGTTTAGTTTTCATTTTATAAGCATGTTCTTACACCATTAATAGCATTTGTTGTTTTTTGTATAATTTTTATTGGTATTTGAAATATAAATACAGATACAATGAGTCTTTATCAATTAAATTTCATAAATATGAAATGCATTTTATTTTTTGTTAGATATGCATGCAATTGAATGCACATTGTTGTTGTTTTTTTCTCTTAGTTTTATGAACCAACACTTTACACTTTATTAATATGCATTTAATGTAACAAGGTTTTTTTTTTCTTCAATAAATTTCAGATACTAGTAAAGATGGTTCCAAAAAAAGTGACTTAAGTGTATAATAATAATAATAATAAAATGTAAGATGTTTATAATGTTAATATGTAAACACAAATGTAACTGTGCATTAAATAGTTTACTAAGTAAAAAAAGTTTCTAAAAATACTTTGAAAAGTTTGTATATAAATATGTATATACATTTCAAATAGTGAAATTGATATACAAATAACCAATTAAATTTCATGAACGTAAATGCAATTTATTTTTAAGTTTGATATACTTAAAATTTTATGCGATTTTTGCAACCTTTTTTATTTTTACCTTCTATTTTTATGAGCATTCTAAAGGTGTATTAACACTGAATTTCTTCTCCTCAGTGTTGGAGTCTTCAAGAATGGTCGCGTGGAGATTATCGCAAATGACCAGGGAAACCGCATCACTCCGTCATATGTGGCCTTCACCACTGAAGGAGAGCGGCTTATCGGAGACGCTGCGAAGAACCAGCTCACATCCAACCCTGAAAACACTGTGTTTGATGCCAAGAGGCTGATCGGACGGACATGGGGCGACTCTTCTGTGCAGCAGGACCTCAAATACTTTCCCTTTAAGGTACAATTACACATTTATCCCTGCTCTGCATTCCTTTAAATGGATAGTTCACCAAAAAAATTCACATTTACTCTTAAAGTGGCTCCATTGAGAGAATTAGGGCCCTTTAAATATTCCTAATTTTGCTAAACCTTTCCCAAATTGTAAGTGCATTTAGGACAAATAACATTTTAAATGATCATTTTGTACATGTTACACACAACAATTCAGTTTGGATATTACATTTTCTATTCAATTTTGCAACTAATAAAGCATTGAAATTGTGTAGTTTACATATGAAAACTGGTTTGAAATGCCAAATGTACATTTTTATATAATTCATTTTGCACACGTCATTGAGCATGCAATAGTTTAAATGAAGAAATGCATTGCCTCTTTGCATATTTTATTTTGCACATGATTATGCACATGTCATTGAGCATGCAATTTAAATTGCTAAATGCATTGCCTGTTTTGCATATTGCATTGCCCTTTTTTGCTTATGTCTAACTTTAACGAGAGACTCTAAACACCTGCTGCGTCTCTTTCAGGTCATCGAGAAGAAAAACAAGCCTCACATCCAGCTGGACATCGGCTCTGGACAGATGAAGACATTTGCACCGGAGGAAATTTCTGCCATGGTTTTGACCAAGATGAAGGAGACCGCGGAGGCTTACCTGGGGAAGAAGGTAAAAGCCTTTGAGTCCAGGGTTTCTGCATTGGATTTGTGGGAAGCTGAATGTTGAGTTAATTTCTGCTCTTGTTTGTGCAGGTCACTCATGCTGTGGTCACCGTTCCTGCTTATTTCAATGATGCTCAGCGTCAGGCCACTAAAGATGCTGGAACCATCGCTGGGCTGAACGTCATGAGGATCATCAATGAGCCGTAAGTAAACCTTTACTGCTGCTGCTGTGTTTTATTAATAATAATAATAATAATAATTATTATTATTATTATAGTTTTTTGTCATCTAGTTATTTAATTTATTTATTTTAAACCCTAATAACCCTTAATATTTTTGTTTCTCCTAGAACGGCGGCGGCTATTGCGTACGGTCTGGACAAGAAGGATGGAGAGAAAAACATCCTGGTGTTCGATCTGGGCGGCGGCACCTTCGATGTGTCCCTGCTGACCATCGATAATGGTGTGTTCGAGGTGGTGGCTACAAATGGAGACACTCACCTGGGCGGAGAAGACTTCGACCAGCGTGTCATGGAGCACTTCATCAAGCTGTACAAGAAGAAGACTGGCAAAGACGTGCGCAAAGACAACCGTGCCGTGCAGAAGCTGCGCAGAGAGGTGGAGAAGGCCAAGAGGGCGCTGTCTGCTCAGCACCAGGCCCGCATCGAGATCGAGTCCTTCTTTGAGGGAGAAGATTTCTCTGAGACGCTGACCAGAGCCAAGTTTGAGGAGCTCAACATGGTAAGAAACATGGTGCAGTCTCAAATCAAAACTACATCTAAAAAACATCACTGATTTAAATAAATGTTTGAGGAGCTGAACATGGTGAGAGACACTGCACACACACTAGCAAAAATGTCCAAATTTATTGACTTACTCCCAGGGCCATTTTATATCGAAGTTGATATTTAGCCGCACCACATTGGTGTTTCGTAACATCTAATTTTTATGGCGTGGGTTGTTAGCCCAATGCTCAACCTGGAGGACCAGGACATACACACATGCACTACGGACAATTTAGCTTACCCAATTCACCTATAGCGCATGTGTTTGGATTGTGGGGGAAACCGGAGCACCCGGAGGAAACCCACGTCAACACAGGGAGAACATAATGCCGAACTGGCCCAGTCGGGACTCGAACCAGCAACCTTCTTGCTGTGAAGTGAAAGTGCTAACTAATGAGCCACCGTGTTGCCCCCAAATTTATTTAGATTTTTAAAATTATACTTCATCCTCTTTAAATGCAAAATTCAATAATACAGAATATTCAAAATATCTTAAATGCAGTAAAAGTTTGGTAATCCTAAAATAAATGCATGTAAACCATTTATTTTAGTTTTATCCAAGTTTGAGGAGCTCATAGTGGAGGGGCACATGCCACACACTAGCTAGAAAAATGCCAAATATTTACTATGGATTTAATTTATTTATATATATATATATATATATATATATATATTTTTTTTTTATATTGTCTTTGGTCCTCTTTTAAATGCATAATTCGATAATACAGATTCAGAATATCTTAAATGCAGTAATAGTTTGGTAATCCTAAAATAAAAGCATGTAAATAACCATTTAAATTTATCCAAGTTTGAGCAGCTCGATGTGGTGAAATGCGCCACAAACACCATCTTAAAACGTTTTACATGTATTTAATTTTTTTAAATTTAATTTCCATTTAATAATTTAGTATTTGTCATCTGAAGTCCAATTAATCAAACTTTTATTCTTAATTTTATTACGTAGTTTTCGTTTGTTAAGTTTATTAAACTGATTAAAAAAAACAACTACATGCATTAAATATACATATCACAACTCGCAATAATTTAAAAAAAAAAATCAACTATTAAATGGAAAACGAAAATGCATTTTAAATATTAAATATTTTTACTATTATATTATTAGTTTTTTTTTTTTTTTTTTTTTTAAGATTTATTTTTGGTCTTTTTGCCTTTTTATTAAGTGGAAAGGACAGTATTTCAGACAGGAAGCGAAGTGAGGGGGAGAGAGAGAGAGGGGGTAGGGACGGGAAATGTCCTCGAGCTGTGATTCGAACTTGGGACGCCCTGAGTGCTACTGCACCATATGTCAGTGCGCTAACCATTAGGCTATTGCGGCAACAATTCGTGAATTATTTTAAGCTTATTTTCATTTGAGTTAATTACTGAAACCTAAATGCAAAACAAGCTAATAAAAATCACAAATAACTTCAACAAATGAGAAACTAAAACTTATTACTGTATTTTGACTAAATTATGAAATATTAAATGAGTATTCTGTAGTTCGTATAATTATGAAGTTTATTATTTAATCTTTTTAAGCTGATTTAAAATGCATTAAAAAAAAAGCTAACAAATCAAAGTTGCTAGAACTTAATATTAAAATTAAACGTTCAGTATTTTGACAAATATAATTACAAATGGGGTGGCACGGTGGTGCAGTGGGTAGCACAATCGCAAGAAGGTTGCTGGTTCAAGCCTCGGCTGGGTCAGTTGGCATGTCTGTGGAGTTTGCATGTTCTCCCCATGTTGGCGTGGGTTTCCCCCACAAGTCCAAAGACGTGGTACCGGTGAATTGGGTAAGCTAAATTGTCCGTAGTGTATGTGTGTGAATGAGTGTGTATGGATGTTTCCCAGTGATGGGTTGCAGCTGGAAGGGCATCCGCTGTGTAAAAACATATGCTGGATAAGTTGGCGGTTCATTCCACTGTGGCGACCCCAGATTAATAAACGGAGTGAGCCGAAAAGAAAATGAATGAATGAATAAATACAAATATTAGCATTTTCTGTGTAAATATTAAATTTGTGAATTTAAGCACTAAACCTAACAGTTTTGATAAAGATCCTAATACAAATGAATAAAAAAGAACCACAGTTTTATTGATTTTAATGTGTTTATTTTTTTCTTCTCTCTCTCAGGACTTGTTCCGCTCCACCATGAAGCCGGTGCAGAAGGTTCTGGAGGACTCTGACCTGAAGAAACCGGACATCGATGAGATTGTGCTGGTCGGCGGCTCCACTCGCATCCCGAAGATCCAGCAGCTGGTGAAGGAGTTCTTCAACGGGAAAGAGCCGTCCAGAGGAATCAACCCTGACGAGGCTGTGGCGTACGGAGCTGCTGTCCAGGCTGGAGTGCTGTCCGGAGAGGAGGATACCGGTGAGTCTGAGAAAAACAACACCTCATGATTGGCTCTGCGCAGATGCTTTATCTTCAATTAGAAATCTATTTAACTTTATTTATTTCTTTTTTCTTTATCCTAAACTGACAGTAGTACAACTTTACTATAACATTAAACAATAGCAGTTATTTAACACTGTTAAGCCTTTTGGGAAATATATTTATGGTGGTTTTGATATGGCCACAGATTACTCAATCTATGGTAAACACTGGTGTAATGTGACAATATAGTGTAGTGTATGTGAACACTACATAATGTAAAGTGTAGTGTAACAATAATATATGGTGTATTGTGATAATATAATGTAGTATAGTATAATAACCATATAATACAACGAATATAGTCTGTTATGACAGAATATATTTTAGTTTATTATAATACAAAGTAGTATAGTGTACCATAATAATACTTGGTGTAATTTAGTGTAATATAACTATAATCTAGTGTATGACGTATTATAAC
>CAIGQV010016645.1:31508472-31526146 GCA_903798115.1 Danio jaintianensis | reverse complement strand
CACACACACACACACACACACACACACACACACACACACACACAGATACACACACAAACACAACACACAAACACAACACACAAACAAACACACACCCACACATACAAAGAGAAACATGCACACATACACACACGCATACAAAGAGACATACACACACACACGTTCTCTCTCTCTTTCTCTCTCACACACACACACACACACACACACACACACACACATACAAAAATTATAAAATTATTGTTATTATTTATTATTAAGAACATGGTTTTAATGCAGAACAGTGTAGAGATCTATTATTAGTCCATAATTATGTCCTTAAATAAAAATCAGTCTCAGTACCACTTCCTTTTTTCTGCTTGAGCTCAAGTATTAAAAAACTTTCCCTTATTTTTATTTATTTCAAAGGGCACCTACTGTGCAAAAATCATTTTTCTAAGGGGTTTAAACACAGTTGTGTGTCAGCAGTGTGTGAATATCTCCAGCCTCTAATGATCAACATGAATTAATTGTATTTGTTATAATCAGACTTGGTAAAAACAGTCTGCAGAAACACTTTGATTGACATTCTCCCTCTGTACGTGTCATCAGAGGGGGAAAGCCCCGCCCACTAGTGACCATCTCTCCCTCATTAGCATAAACAGCAGCCCTGAGTGAGAAGCAGCCGTCTGTCCATTAGCCATTAGAGTGTTTGAGCTGCTGAAGATAATGTCAGCATAGACTAAGAGGATTATAGATGTGGAGTTTTAGATGAAGCACAGATGAACAGCGACAGGAGTCTCCATAGACTGACAGAAGCATGAAGCACACACTCACACTGAAGCACACATGCGCTCCTGACCAGCACCAAAGACTATAGATTATAGACTACACAAGACATGTCACTCGTGTAGTTTTGAATGGGGAAAAGTGTAACAGTCAATATGGTGAATGAAGCCCCACCTACTAGTACAGGAGCCAATCAGCGATTGCTAAAGTTTTGATAACTACACTTGAAAACAAAAGTTGTCTGGTTTTGTAATCGGTATGAAACGAACGTGAGGTACAGTCCGTCCTGTCAAAACGCACGCAGCAACTACCCAAACACCCACAAACTAGTAAACAAAGAGTCGCTGTCATTTCTGGAGGAGATTCGCCATCAAGACCAAGTTGTGGATTAGTTCAGAAGAGCAGCGTGATCAGACGATCATTACCCAGAGGATGATCATGTGTAGAACGGCCATAAATGAGTTTGGTGTCGTGATCTTGTTCCTTTCCAGTGCGCATGCGCATTAGCTCAGGCAACCTGAAAATATGCAGATTTTGTTTGATTCGGACGTTTAGAAATGAAACTTATGAGACGGCTGTTGTTTAATTTTATTGGTGATTGCAAATATGTAATGTTATCGTAAGCTTGGCAAATAGTTTTGGTGTTTCCCCATTCAGACAGAATGCCCGAGCATACTGCCCGAGAGGCGTTTCAAAGATGGTCGCCGAGTGAAACGACTTGCCTTAAAGGGACTTTGCTCACACAGATAAAGCTAGTCCTGTTTTCAATCTGTTGCTATGGTGACGCACAGGCATCTGTAGCTCCGCCCTCTTCTGAAAAGAGCACAATCTCATTTGCATTTAAAGCGACAGTCACCAAAACACCACAATTAGGATCAAAGCCTAAAAGGGTCAGTTTCAGAGAGTTAGAGAACATTATCTGTGTGCTATTCTCAGCTCAAACTGAAACACACACACTCGAGAGACAGCAGAGACGCACTTTACATCTTGTAAAAATGGACATAAAAGGTTTTTAGTTGCTATTTTTCTTTTGCTGTGATATTTTGTAATGGATTTCATATACTGTTACATAAGCTTTTATGATTTTATTTTTACATTTATTACATTTTACATGTATTTTTATATGTATTGAAATTTTGAGGAATGAGAACAATAGAAGTAATCAAAGCAACAAACTAACAAAAATATGCAAATATTCAGAAAATGTTGTTTGTATGTACATATATATATATTTATAGCTATTTCCATAAACATTTATATAATTTATTTATATTTTTTATATTAATTAACTATTTTATATATTTTTTCAAGTTATATTTATATAAAAACTATTTATTTATATTAAACAGATTTAAAAATAGATTAGATCGCGATCTTTTATATGAAAATGTCAGGCCCGTGGCCAGCCTGGTGAAAGGGGTGGATCTTTTTTCTCAAAAAGTGGACCTTTTTGCAGTTAACTATGAGGTTTAAAGGGGTGGTTCAGAGTGTATTTTTAAGGCTTGGTTGTGTTTATAAGATGCAAAGCAATGTGTGCTCATGCTTCACTTGTAGAAAATCACATTATTATTATTTTTTCATATATCTTACAGTGATTATATACAGCTACTCTGCTAACATGAAAACGAAGCGGCTCTGATTGGTCCGCTAACATAATCAGAATCAGAATCAGAATCAGAATCGGTTTTTATTGCCAAGTGTGCTTACACACACAAGGAATTTGTTTTGGCTACAGAAGCTTCCAGTGTACATAAAGTGACAAGTGACAACACAAAATAAATATGAGGAAAAAAATAAAATACGACAAACATTAAACAGAGATGCAGTTAGACAATAGAGCTCTGGATGATGAATTGTTTTACAGATTTGTTATAAATATACAAGTTTTACAAGTTATAAGGTGCTGTGTACAAATGCGTAGGAGAAAGTATTGCATTGTATACTGTTATAAGGTGCTGTGTACAAATGCGTATGGAGAAGTATTGCATTGTATACTGTTATAAGGTGCTGTGTACAAATGTGCTGTGATTGTGCTGTGTAATGTGCTGTGATTCGCGGATTAGCTCCACGTCACTCTCCTACAAGCGCGCGCTGTTGCGCTGTGTAAACAGTCCAGTCAGAGGCTCAGAGCAGCTGTTAGCAGCATTAGCTCCCTGAATCAGACAGAAATGAAGAGCACACAGCTCACGCCTGCTCTCTAAAATAAAATCTGACAAGTGTCTTTCACATATATTCGGAATAAGCATGTGTAAGTAATATAAAAACGTTCTTTATCTTTTACGAGTTTGTTATTTGAGATGTAGAACGCTCGGAAAGCAGCCGCATAGAGAGACACGCATAGAGAGACAGTGCAGCGCTGCTGAGGATTGTGGCTGTTTACAGCGGTTTGACTGATAAATATGAATTTGTAGCTAAATTGTTAGCGTGCCAAACAGCATTTCCTGTTGTTTACATCCTTGTTTACGTCCTCGTTAACGCTAGAAACTGTGCCTGCAGTTGATCAATTTTAACAAATAAAAACACTTACAGGTTGTGGCTCACAGTCCACAGTTTCGTCTGTTGGAGGAGTTTCAGCCGAATCCAGCACTGAACTGGGAGAGATTCTGGAAGCTCTTCTTTGTCAAATGCTTGCGCTATATCTTTTTTTAATATAATTCTCTGGAACATAATTAAAATTAAACTGTAAGCACTTCTGTCTGTGTGTCGTGTCCTTTGGAAGCCCAAATACAGAAACAGAAGAAGCTCTGTGGAAATAGCAGCGTTTGGACGTCATTTTAGCTTTCACTGCTATAACATTACCGCGCCTCTGGCCACGCCCCTTCACTGCGCAGGGTGTGTGCGCGTGCTGAAAGTGCGTAACCTGAAGTGTTTGTGATCTCATCAGCCCGGATGTATTTTTTTGTAGTCCCCAAATTCGTTCGCTGTAGGCTTTGCTAATCTAACTCTGTAAAAGCCAATGTCTCCCTTTGCACTGAACTTTGAGCGTCTTACATTCAGAGATGTTGTTTATGTTCACACAGCTACATTACACATCAACTAAAGTTTAACATATGATATCGCAGTGGACCACCCCTTTAAATATTGCAGTTTGGTGACATTTTAAGCACTATTTTATTCTGGATGAGCTTGTCAGGTGCTTATCACAACTCACTCTTTGATGCACCAAAAACACTTCCTAAAAATTTAGAATAAAAAAATATGAAAAAAAACGTATTTATTCGTATTATATTTTAAATACTAATATATCACATCATATAGCATTAGGAAAAAAAGGAAATCTGTTAAAGTTTTTAATTAAAGGCAAATAACAAACTGGCCAGGACATTTAACTTTCCTCAGTCAGAATTTGGACACTTGAATAATAAAAAATGTAAACATAATAATAATAACAACAACAATAATAATAATAATAATAACAATAATAATAATAATAATAACAACAACAACAACAATAATAACAATAATAACAATAATAATAATAATAACAACAACAACAATAATAATAACAATAATAATAATAATAATAATAATAATAACAACAATAATAATAATAACAATAATAACAATAATAATAATAATAATAATAATAATAATAATAATAATAATAATAATTTCCCGATAAAAATAGTTTCCCGATTTTTCTAGCCTCTTTTGCAAAAAAGTACATTTACATTTGAAAATTCATGGATAACAACAATAGCCTAATTAGTATTAAAATTAACTTTTATATGCTTTAAAATTAACTTTTGGTGCTTCACACCTTTTTATTGCCCATTTTGTTTTCAAGAATAAGGTCCAAGATATATAATAAAAGTTCATTGAAAATGTTTTCCCTATTTAACAACAATACAGTAGGTCAGTAGTGAAGGATGACTTCACTTATATCAGACTCTTCTCAGCCTTAATGCCTTCCTCTATTAGTTATTTTCACAATTTATGATGGCATAGCAGTCGAAATAGAACAAAAGAGCTCGTGTATGGGATAAATTCTGGACCTTTGTCAGTGGGGCTGGGTCCCCCCGGCTACAGGCCTGAATATAGAATATTAAAAATATTAGAAAGTGAATTAAAAATATGGAACATTAAATATATTCGCATTTTTACAGAAAGTAGATGAAACAGCGCCTCCTGCTGTTGAATGCCCTGCAATGCCGCTGTGTCTGCTGCGCATGCGCGGCTCCGGTGAGCGGGGTTTGAGTGTATGTGTGTATGTATGAGCGGCGGGAGGTCGGCGGAGTTTTAACGGGTGTGACAGACTCAGAAAGCCCGCAAACCGCTGTAAATAAATCGGTGACCAGGACCGGCGCTGGAGCTCATACCGCTGAGAGAGGCGGAGCAGGAGGCCTCTCTGTGCGGGACCCGAGCGGAGCGCGGCAATGGCGCGGGACTATGATTACCTGTTCAAGCTGCTCATCATCGGGGACAGCGGTAAGGAAACATCGGGGATGAGCGACGGAATCAGGCCGCGGCTCGGGCACAGCGACATTACACGCGCTTACGGGATTATTTGAGCTCAATGTAAACTTTAAACACAGTTTGATTAATGTAATATATTATAAATGACATTAGAATAGTTTATTTCTGATTTATCTGACAACCACACTGATGTTATGGGCTTGTCAGCAGAGTTTAGTTTCAGCCATTCAGTCTGACTGTGTTTGGATTACTAGTAGTTTAAAACAAATCTGAGATTAAGTAGTAAGATTTTATTTTGTCATGTTATTAATTGTGTTAAACATTTATAATTATCTTTCTGGGGCCCATGATTGAATGTTCAGCGACACTTAACATGTACTCGAGTGATTATTTGCAGTGGATGTAAACTTTATACAGAGCTTGATTAATTAACGTGTTATAAATGACATTATAATAGAGTATTTCTGCTTTGGATGATGAGCAGATGTAATGGAGCTGCTAAGAGTTTATTTAACATTACAGCCATTCAGTCTGGCTGTGTTTTGATGTTACTCTTGGTTTAGTAACAACCAGTGACCTGTTTATTAGTTGAACTGGCTGTGATTGCAGGGCTGTATAAATAAACTGGATGCATCAAATCTAACTGAGATTACGTAGTAAGCTTTTAATTTATCATGTCATTAATTGTGTTAAAGGTATTTCTTATGATGAGAAATCTTTCTTATGAGATGTTAATGATATTACTTTGTTTATGGGAACATTTGATGTCTCTTGTCTGTCATTTTTATCCCCAAAAATCTTGTGTTTGAGTAAAACTAATTCTGTTTTATCCCTATAAACTGCATTTGTTTTAAATTCATAAAATTCATTCATTCATTTTCTTTTCGGCTTAGTCCCTTTATTAATCTGGGGTCGCCACAGCGGAATGAACCGATAACTTATCCAGCATATGTTTTACACAGCGGATGCCCTTCCAGCTGCAACCCATCTCTAGGAAACATCCATACACACACACACATACACTACGGACAATTTTAGCTTACCCAATTCGCCTATACCACATGTGTTTGGACTTGTGGGGGAAACCGCGATTACGGGGAGAACATGCAAACTCTACACAGAAATGCCAACTGACCCAGCCGAGGCTCGAACCAGTGACCTTCTTGCTGTGAGGCAATCGTGCTACCCACTGCGCCACCGTGACGCCCATTCATAAAATGATACTATTATATAAATAAATAAATATTGTCATTTAGAGTATTTTTTTTTTAATTAGAATTATTTTAACTATTGGTATTGTGTTGTGTAAAAGTGACAAATGTCTGAAAGCATGGAACCTTTTTGTCATTTTCATGCATGCATTAAAAAAAGTCCTCTAAATGGCAATGAATTTGTGTTTGAGTAACTACTGAAGACATTCAAATTCTTTAAATAAATTAAAAACTTTTAAATTCAAAATAAATATTGTGATTTAAAGAATGTATTTTTGCATACAATAAATATAAGGGTGAATTTTCTGACATAATTAGATAAATATTTAGACTATGAAGTGCCAGTGTTTTACCTACTCAATCAAATTAAGTGGATTAACCCTGATTTTTAATGAAAACATTTATTCTGACAAGTTGTCAACTTCAGAAAAACATTTAATCTTCGAAATGCATATATGTGAAGTGCATGCATATAAAAGTGTAGTTATAACCACAGAGATTATGATTGTTTTTTATTTAGTTGGCTTAAAGATGTTTTTTCTGTCTTTCCTGCAGGTGTTGGCAAAAGTAGTTTACTGCTGAGATTTGCTGATAACACTTTTTCAGGTAGGAGCAGCACATCACGTGTGTTTTTAACAAACATTAACAGCACACAGGGTTAGTAGTGTATAGGAGCCACATTATTGATAATAAAACTGACTACAAACACAGTCACGACTAAGCCTGTCACGATATCTTTTTTTTTTTTGTGGTTCGATATACAGCTCCAAATCTTTTGCGATTAAACAATATTATTGTCATTTTAGGACTATTTTAACACTAAAAGCATCACAATGCAAGAACACTCTTCCAAAGAACACATAATATTTTATTCTTAAGAATATTTCATTTAATTATAGTCATTTTAACTATTTAATAATTAGGCATTGGCATCAGAATGCGAAGACGTGTATATCCTAAACAAATAAATAATGATAATTAATGTTACCAAAAAAGTGCCAGGTGGAAAGAACTAGAAAAAAATAATTTAGTATAGATACGTTTAGTATAAATCTGTGTTGGGTTGTTTGTTGCTTTGACTGTAATTGCACATTTTTAATTGTCATATTTTGTGTTTTCAGGTAGCTACATCACCACGATTGGAGTGGACTTCAAGATTCGCACAGTGGAAATAAACGGGGAGAAAGTCAAGTTGCAGATTTGGGATACAGCAGGGCAGGAGAGATTCAGGACAATCACCTCCACGTGAGTGACATCTTCAATTAAATGCGCAGATTAACTACAGTAAAACTTGATATATGGCTATGTTTGATCATAAACTCTCAAAGCTTGTAATTTAATTAATGAAACTAACTAATATGAACTAATGAAAACATATTGTTATGTGTGACCGCATTTTTAATGCTGTGCACTAGATTAACGTGAAAATGTTAATGTTTGAAAATAAGTCTTAAAATGATGTTTGAATAAGTCTTCACAGATTTGCTGCTGTGAACAACCACAGAAATAAAACAATATACACTACCTGACAAAATCTTGTCGCCTATCCAAGTTTAAGGAACAGCAAATAATAACTTGACTTCTAGTTGATCATTTGGTATCAGAAGTGGCTTATATGAAAGGCAAAGGCCTCTAGATTACGATTATTTGACCAAAATAAAATATGATCATGCCTTGATTTTGAATGATTTCATTAGGACAGTAAGGTCTGACTTTGCTTAGACAAAAGTCTCGTCACTGAACAGAAATAATGTCCAGTATAGAATATAAAGTCATGCTGCAGTGGAGAAAGAGTGAATATTGTGTCTGACTCCCATGAGCTTGGAGGACTGCATCCATACATCTCTGCAATGACTCAAATCACTGATTAATAAAGTCATCTGGAATGGCAAAGAAAGCGTTCTTGCAGGACTCCCAGAGTTCATCAAGATTCTTTGTGTTCATCTTCAATGCCTCCTCCTTCATCTTATCTTAGACATGCTCAATAATGTTCATGTCTGGTGACTGAGCTGGCCAATCCTGGAGCACCTTGACCTTCTTTGCTTTCAGGAACTTTGATGTGGAGGCTGAAGTATGAGAAGGAGCGCTATCCTGCTGAAGAATTTGCCCTCTCCTGTGGTTTGTAATGTAATGGGCAGCACAAATGTCTTGATACCTCAGGCTGTTGATGTTGCAGATCTCTCGCACGCCCCCATACTGAATGTAACCCCAAACCATGATGTTTCCTTCACCAAACTTGACTGATTTCTGTGAGAATCTCGGCCCCATGCGGGTTCCAGTAGGTCTTCTGCAGTATTTGTGCTGATTGGGATGCAGTTCAACTGATGATTCATGGGAAAAATCCACCTTCTACCACTTTTCCAACTAGAAGTCAAGTTATTATTTGTTGCTCTTACAACTGGGATAGACGACAAGACTTTTGTCAGGTTGTGTACATATTCTTAAAAGACTCTGTGAAAGTTTAAGTAATAAATAATTATTCACTGTATTTTGAAGTGCCCATGATATCAATATTGCAATATTATATTGAATATCGGCTATTACATGTACAGAGAAACTGGTGTGCAGTTTTTATTAGATCTGCATGCTTTGTTGCAGTTTTAAACCAGTTGTTCTGATAAATAAGGATCATAAATGAAGAAGTTGTTTAAAGCTGTGAAATGTGTGTGTGATTCATAGAATACTCTGAGGAAATGTGCATTGAAATAAGGCATCTTGCAGTGGCAAAACTGTGGTATTTATACAGTAGAATGAATCAGAGTGTTGATTGTAATGTCAGATGTGATCTCACTGACACAAATAAAGACACGGCAGGTTTTAAAAGTGTCTTATTTCCTCTTTCAAGCAGTGGAAACCGCAGGTTGAAGCCGCCTTCCTTTATACACTGAACACATTCGGTTTCAGTATATTGAGAGGTGCATGATGGCAGTGCAACGGTTTATACTACTTATGGTTTTAGTGTTTCAGTATGTGCTATGCTTAGACAAAAAATGGCTCCAGACAAATTCAAAGAACAATATACCTATTTATTGGGTGACAAACACCTGACAACAGGCTCTACGCACAGCTAGTGTTTTTCAGCCATTGATAAACTTCTGGTGAAAAGTTGAAGCGACTATTTTTAATTTTACGATGTCTAGGCATGTCACAATAATCGATATATAGACTTATCGCACAACACATGGACATGACCTCAATAATTTTTGGTGATGTAATATATATCGCCTATACATAAAAACTAATTCTAGCAACATTTTAGCTGATTGTGCAACATCTCTATGTCTATTGGAGGTGTCAGTGTCAGTGTGGTTAAAAACACTACAGTATTTACTATAAATTACTATAGTATATTTTCATGTGGGTGTCTGACAGCTGAAAATAGATCTGGGAGCAGATATCACAGCCTCTGCTACTCTTTACCTTGCACTTTTTTGTTAACATTTATTATTATTTATTTAGGATATGCCTTTTCACATTCTGATTCCAATGCCTCATTATTAAACTGTTAAAATGACTATAATTATATGAAATATTCTTAAGAATAAAATATAAGGTGTTCTTTGGAAGAGTGTATTATTATATTGTCATCCTGGCATTATATGATGAGCGGCATAAAATGGTCTTAAAATGACAATAATATAGTTTATCGCAATATATTTTGGTGCAATACATCCTACAACAAAAATAGATATCGTGACAGGCCTAACAAGGTTGCTTTTACAGCATCGATGTTGTGATGTAATTAAAGTATAATCCATTAAATAAACTTAAGCATTCATTTAGTTGTTCAAGTGTAAAACGAGATGAAAGACAGTTTAAACACAAGCGCCGTCAGGATCAGCAAGCAAATGCAGAAACTCCATTGAAAATACATTTCAGAGGAGAAGCACAATAATGACCTTCGGGATGGGGAGTTATTAGTAATTAATGCACAGCTCAGTAGGCCTGTCATGATATCTATTTTTTGTTGTACAATATATTGCACCACAATATATTGCGATAAACGATATTATTGTCATTTTAAGACCATTTTATGCCACTCATTATAAACAGTGGTCCCTTGTTATTTGCAGGAGTTACGTTCTAAAAATAACCCGCATTAGGCGAAGTCTGTGAAATAGTCCGCTTTATTTTTTACAATTATTATAGATGTTTTAAGGCTGTAAAACCCCTCACTGCACACTTTATACACTTTTCTCAGACAGGCATTAACATCTTCACACTTTTCTCTCTTGCTTAAAACTCTCAAAGTTCAAACTTTCCTAGAAGAATAAGTCCAGTATGATAGTATGAAAGCAAAGATCAAACCTGTCGTCAGGCGCAAACATTCATCCCTGTCAGCAAAAGGTTCATAAAGCTGTTTAGCTTTAATGTGGATAATGTTGGCATCCAGCGTAATGTTCTTTATCCTGCAGTCACTGATCCACACAGCTAAAGCAGACGCCATCCTTAAGGGGGTCTCACAGCAGATGCGCCACGCACATGACAGTTGGAAGTAACACACACCAGACACGCACATTCGCACATTATTTAAAATGAAGTTATTCAGATGCCACTGCAGAAATATGAACAGTGTCATAAGTCGTAGCTGGGCACCGCAGACAGCCGCCAATTTGTGGCGCCGGTGTGCGTACCCTGATATAAACCTATGTTTACAATTTTTAAATGTATGGCGCTGCGTAGCGTTGTGCATCCGGTGTGCGACCCCCTTTACGATGGTCTTGCTGCGGACAGTTACAACCCTTTTCGCATCCTTGTTGAAACTCACACTGCTAGCGATAGAAGGTTTATGTTAATTTAGCAAGCTGGACCCATTCTGTACTGTACAGGAGACGCGGAGGAGATTGATTGACAATGGTCTACGGCCAATCAGGACGCAGAACACAATGCGCTGTAAAAAAAATAATTAAAAAAGCATGTCAAATTGCACAAAAAAAATCCGCAAAACTGCGAGGCTGCGAAAGGTGAACCGCGTTATAGCGAGGGACCACTGTAATGCCAGAATGACAATGTAAGTAAGTACACACTTCAAAAGAACACATCATATTTTATTCTTAAGAATATTTCATATAATTATAGTCATTTTAACAGTTTAATAATGAGGCATTGGAGTCAGAATGTGAAAAGGCATATCCTAAATATATAATAATAAATGTTAATAAAAAGTGCAAGATAAAGAGTAACAGAGGCTGCGATATCTGCTAGCAGATCTATTTTCAGCTGTCAGACACCCACATGAAAATATACTATAGTAATTTATAGTAAATACTACAGTGTTTTTAAGCATACTGACACTGACACCTCCAATAGACATAGAGATGTTGAGCAATCAGCTAAAATGTTGCTAGAATTGGTTTATATGTATAGGCGATATATATTACATCACCAAAAATGATTGAGGTCATGTCCATGTGTTGTGCGATAAGTCTATATATTGATTATTGTGTACAGCTGAGGTATAATGGCTACTCCTCTTCACCACATCACCACCTCAAGCATGTGTTATTATCTAATAATTCAACAGACCATTATTCCTTGCTTACATTTAAATATTTAATTATCAGTTTAAGAAGAGATTAAGTCAAACTATTGCATATGGATGGCAGGTGTACTGCAAATGAAGTTTTGTTCACACATGAAATAAAAACAGCACAAACTTTGGATTTAAGATTCAATATCAGTTATCAAAACAAGAACCGAATAAAAAATTTATATTTTCAGCCTGTGTTATAGCAGTGATGTGTGTTTTCAGGATATATTGTATAAACACAGTGCTGAATTCCAGCAGGAGTGAACATGAGCTTGACAAAGGCTGGTATGTTCAGCAGAGATGCGCTCTCCCATTAGACTAACTGAATTTCAGCTCAGAAACACTGTAGACGTCTGTGTGAGGCATTATGGGAAAGAGTTTGCTATCTGTAAGAGATTTCTATCTGGCACACGAGTGAAATATTGGAAGAAAATCCTAAATATTGTTGTGTGGGTATTTTATTAACGTATTTATGAGTAAAACGTACTGCCATAATAAGAGTTTATATGGTGTTTTCTTATTTGTATAATCCACGTTAAAGGTCTATTAATGTTTTTAGATGTCAGAATGAGTATGTTAGTCTTAAGGATATCTATAAGCTAGTGTGCTCTAAAACGGTGGCAAAAATTGCATTTATAAGATATAAACAATTAAAGCTTGCAGTTTGTCTCTTCTGCCTAAATGGATCAACAATTTTTTTTGCTGTCACCTCATACTTCAGATTCTCATCAAATTTTCTGACCAATCAAGTGCTACTCTGAAACGCTAGCTGGCAGGGCGTTTTAATGTTCCTCTGTGTCGAGTTTCTTCACGAGTTGTTTTGTTTTTTTCTGCTAGCTTAGGGTGTACTCACACTAGGCACGGTTGTCTTGAACTGAACCCAGGCGCGGTTGTCCTCCCACCCCTCTCTGTCTCAGCCTGCACTCACGTTGCATATTTTACCTTCCGAGCCGGAGCACACTTACGCCATCTATGATGTTCTTGTTCAGTTTAACAGTAGAGAAATGCCCTCGCTCAGCACAGTGGACATTGCTTTAGTTATGTTGTTTTGTATTATTTTTAGTCGTTTGAGATGCAGTGACACAGTCAAATATTTTGCTGAACAGATCCAGCACTTTTGACGCTCATAATTCAATTCAGTTCATGTTTATTTATATAGCGCTTTTCACAATGTAGATTGTGTCAAAGCAGCTTAACATAGTTCTAGTAAAGTCCAGATTTCAGAGTTGAAGTTCAGTTTAGTTTAGTTCAGTGTGGTTTAAATTTCACTGCTGAAAGTTCAAACACTGTAGAGCAAATCCACCGAAGCACAGCTCCACAAGTCCCGATCCGAGCAAGCCAGTGGCGACAGTGGAGGAACAAACTTCACCAATTGACGAAGTGAAGGGAAAAAAAACCTGGAGAGAAACTAGGCTCTGTTAGGCCACGACCATTATTCATCTGGCCAAACTTCCTGTTCAGAGCTGCAGTCTAGGCGCTGGAGGCTGAAGAAGCTGGACGTCCATCGTGGAGAAGCTGCAGGTGTGAGTAGGGCACTGGCGGGCGGTCAGGTTGGCCCGCAGGATCAATGTGGGGACTCATTTGTCACGGTGGTCTTTCAGGAATCAGTCTCATGCACTCCATTTCTCCATGACGACCACAGTATCAGCTTGGGATACGACCTGGTCTAGGATTATGGATACCTTGGGATCATCTCTTCACAGGTCTTGGATAAATGATCATGAAAGTCATCGTGCTGCAGGTATTAGGAGGTTTGCTGAAGGTGCAGCTGACGTGCAGCGAGGGGTTTGCATCTTTAATAAACTATGAGAGTTCGTGTTCATTGAACAGTAAGAATGATTAATAAATCCATATGCGTCTTCAGTTTCGGGCGTGAGCCCAAAGCCCAACCGAACCGCGCTCTGGCACACCTCTTCCAACCGGGCCAGGGCTGGCCCAACTGAACCACGCCTGGGCCCAATTCGGAGCACTCACACTTGTCAAACAAACCGGGATATGGGGGTCAAACGTACCTGGACACAGTTCGGATAGCCTAATGTGAGTACACCCTTAATGTACAAGTAGCTCAAACTGGCTCATTCTGAGCAATCACAGAGCTTGTGATACGGTGGATCATGATTAAAGGTCTCGTGAAGAACTTTGAAATGTGCGTTTTTTTTATTCAATGTTTGATGTAATCTCGGGGCGACACTGTGGTTTAGTGGTTAGCACTGTGTAAAACATATGCTGGATAAGTTGGTGGTTCATTCCGCTGTGGCGACCCCTGATGAATAAAGGGACTAAGCCGAAGGAAAATGAATGAATAAATGATGTAATCTCAACTGAAACATGAAGAGAGTGCGGGGCATAGTGTAGCCTTCTCAACTTTCTAAAAACAGCCAATAGAGTTGTGTTTTCTCACAGCTCTGCCAGTGAGAGTGGCTGAGCTCCAAATAAAATCCAATGAGAAGAAGGAGGTGGGATACTAGAGAGCATTTGATTGGTCAGAAGATTTGATGAGAAACTGAAGTGTGAGGTGATGGCAAAAAAACATTGATGCATTTAGGCAAGAAACTGTGAGAAACTGAAAAAATTTGGATGTTCATATCAGGTTTATATCTTCTAAATGTGAGTTTTGTCACCGGTTTGGAGCACACTAGATTATAGATATCCTTAAAACTAAGATAGTAACATCTAAAAAACTTTATTTTAATTTCACAACTGTTGCCTCTGGTATGAAATCACTGCAGAAAAAAAAACTAATAAACGTTATAGCTCACATAACAATTTCTTTCAGTTTTCTAATAAAAAAAGTATCAAAAATTTATATAAAATCGGCCAAATTAGTCATTAAAAAAATTGTGCATCGCTAACTATCTGTAAAGCACACTGTATAAACATGTCGCTGGCTGTTCAACACATGAACGAATGATTTGCGTTTTTCATTGTTGTTCTGCGGCTCGTTTGCGAAGACAAATAACGAAAGAAATGATTTTGAGATGTGAGTCTCTTGAGAAACGCTGCCTCAGACAACCGCTTCCTGTCAGCGCTGTTAGTCACAGGAAGTGAAAGAGCCACAGGTCACCCTTTCCTTCAGAAGACAGAAAGAAAATTTACAAAGCACTCTTAAATTAAACTATTAAATAAATAAACAAATGATTCGTTATGCATTGAATTGATTTATGTGAGTTTCTTTAGTCAGGTTGCAGGTCCAGACAGACTTCTCACATTTTCAGCATCGTTTTCAGGATCAAATTAGTGTGTAAATGTGTTAAACGGTGAGATAAACGTTTATTGGTAGCTGAGAGTGTGATCAGATTATCTAAAACCTAATAAACACAGAATATGCAGAGTTTTCTGGATGCCGAGCGTTCCAGTCCTGCTGGGAAACTCTTTCTAGTTATTCTGCTTTGTGATTGTTAATAATGGTCACTCTCAAACTTTAAAATATACTTGTACATATGACTATAATGTATGTTTAATGGCCCCCTGAGAGTTTAATATTTCAATTATTTAAATATTTATTTAAATTCAATTATTCATTCATTCATTCAATTTCCTTCGACTTAGTCCCTTTATTCATCAGGGGTCGCCACAGCGGAATGAACCGCCAACTATTCCAGCATATGTTTTACGCAGTGGATGCCCTTCCAGCTGCAACCCAGTACTGGGAAACACCCATACATTCTCATTCACACACACACACACACACACACACACACACACACACACACACTCATACACTACGGCCTATTTAGTTTGCCCAATTCCCCTATAGCGCATGTGTTTGGACTGTGGGGGAAACCGGAGCACCCGGAGGAAACCCACGCGAACACGGGGAGAACATGATTATTTAGATTTCAATTTTTTTTTTTATGCTATAATTAATCATTTTTTTTATTATTATTGTTTTTGTTTGTTGAATTTTTTTTTGTTTTGTTCTTTTATTAGCTGATAATTATTTAATTAATATGTTTATGTACATTTTTATTTATTATAATCAAATATAATTTTACTGAGATTATTTGTGTACATTTTAAATTGTATTTATTATAAATAATGCACATTCATTTTTTAGTAAATGTTTCTTAAAAATCTTTTTTCTTGACTTTTTTGTAATGATAATAATTTATATTTTATTTTTATTTATTTACATACTTTATTATAAATAATTAGTGTTTTTTTTTATTTGTAAATATTTCTTACATTTTATTTTCTTAACGTTTTTGAAGAAATATTAATTTAGATTTTATTTTTATTTATTAACCTTTTTATTTATTCTGAATAATACGTTTATTTTAAATTGTATAAATAATACTTAAAAATATTTGTTTTCCTTTCTTTTTTGTAATGATATTTGCATTTTTATTTATTATAAATAATAAATTTTTTTTCTATTTTTTTTTTCTTTACTTCTTTTTAAAAATATTAATTTATATTTTATTTTAATTTATTTACATTTTTATTGTTATTTATTCTGAATAATACGTGTTTATTTTTAATTTTGTATATATCTCTTAAAATATGTATTTTCCTAATTTTTGGTAATGGGTTTAAATTTAGTCCCTTTACTAATCTGGGGTTGCCACAGTGGAATGAACCGCCAACTTATCCAGCATATGTTTTACACAGCGGATGCCCTTCCAGCTGCAACCCATCACTGAAACATACATACACACACACACACACACTCATTCACACACACATACACTACGGACAATTTTAGCTTACCCAATTCCTCTATAGTGCATGTCTTTGTACTTGTGGGGGAAACCGGAGCACCCGGAGGAAACCCACGCCAACACGGGGAGAACATGCAAACTCCACACAGAAACGCCAACTAAACTCAAACTAGCGACCTTTTTGCTGTGAGGCAACAGTGCTAACCACTGAGCCACCGTGCTGCTTGATGACTACAATATTTATATATATAATTCCACAGTAATAAACCGTTTGGGACAGCAGATGCATTTTTTGATTTCTCTATGACTCATGGTTCTTCTGGCTGTCAGACTGACTGTAGAGATCCTTTAAAGAGCAATGCAAAGCCAGTTGTTTGTCAGTAAATGAATAGTTTGGTGAATAATGAGAATGTGTCATCATTCTCTCAAACCAGGGTGACTGTTGCTTTGTGTTTCCATACAGTGGCCAAAGGCTGATAAGCTGTAAATAGACATTTATAGTGACAATGTGAGCAGTACACACACACACACACACACACACACACACACACACACACACACACATTATTCTCCTCGCAGTTCAAACATTGAATATTAAAATGAAAGTTATTAGAATGAACAAGTTATTTTCAGCGGATCACGAATAGCTCTAAATCAAAAAAGCTCTTGCAAAAGATTAAAAAAGTGTAGGGGGCGTGGTTTTATTTCAGTATGATGATGTATTTCCAACTGAAACTGAATATTGAGTAGGGGGCGTGTTTTTATTTCAGTATGATGATGTATTTCCAACTGAAACTGAATATTGAGTAGGGGTGGGGCTTTCAGTATGATGACGTATTTCCAACAAACTGAATATTGAGTAGGGGGCAGAGTTTTAGTTCTGTATGATGACGTATTTCCAACCGAAATGGAATATTGAGTAGGGGGCGTGGTTTTAGGGGGCGTGGTTTTAGGCGGCGGTATGATGATGTATTTCCAACTGAGATGGAATATTGAGTAGGGGGCGTGGTTTTAGTGCAGTATGATGATGTGTTTCCAACTGAAACTGAATATTGAGTAGGGGGCGGGGTTTTATTTCAGTATGATGACGT
>CAIGQV010016645.1:31478400-31494479 GCA_903798115.1 Danio jaintianensis | reverse complement strand
CTAAAGATCATGTTTTAAGCATGCACAATGGCTTGTTGCACAGAATTTAACAAGTCTGGCTGCTCAAGATCATGTTTTGAGTGTGTATAATGGCTTTTTGCAAACGTTTTAACAATTCTACATGCAAATGAGCATGTTTTCAGCGTGCACAATGGCTTGTTTCATACGTGTTAACAATTCTGTGCGTAAAAGATCATGTTTTGAGTGTGCAAAATAGCTTGTTGAGCGCGCATTAACAATTATGCACACAAAAGATCATGTTTTGAGCATCTACAATGGCTTGTTGCACACACGTTTACAATTCTACATGCAAAAGATCAGGTTTTGAGTGGTCAAAATGGCTTGTTACACATAAGTTAACAATTCTGCGTGCAAAAGATCATGTTTTGAGTGTGCAAAATGGCTTGTTGCATACGCGTTAACAATTCTGAGTACTAAAGATTATGTTTTAAGTGCACAAAAATGCTTGTTGCACAGTCATCAATAATTCTGCGTGCTAAAGATCATGTCTAGAGCATGCAAAATGGCTTGTCACATGCACGTTAACAAATCTACATGCAAAAGATCATAGTTAAAGTGCGCAAAATGGCTTGTTGCATACACGTTTACAATTCTGAATACTAAAGATTATGTTTTGAGCGTTACATGACTTGTTACATGCACTTTAACAATTCTACATGCAAAAGATCATATTTTGAGAGTGCACAATGGGTTGTATACGCGTTAACAATTCTGTGAACAAAAGATCATGTTTTGACCGTGCAAAATGGCTTTTTGCACAAGTTAACAATTCTACGTGCTAAAGATCATGTTTTGAGTGCGCAAAATGGCTTGTGGCACACAAGGTAATAATAATGCACACAAAAGATCATGTTTTGAGCATGCACAATGGTTTGTTGTACAGAAATTAACATTTCTGGGTGCTAAAGATCATGTTTTAAGTACAAAATGGCTTGTTGCACAGGCATTCAGAATTCTACACACAAAAGATCATGTTTTGAGCATGCACAATGGTTTGTTGCACACACGTTTACAATTCTGTGCACAATAGATCATGTTTTGAGCGCGCAAAATGGCTTGTTGCATGCGTTATAACAATTCTGTGTGCAAAATATCAAGTTTTGAGTGTGCAAAATGGCTTGTTGTATAGGTGTGAACAATTTGACATGCAAAAAATCATGTTTTAAGTGTGCAAAATGGATTGTTGCATGCGCATCAACAATTATGCGCACAAAAGATCATGTTTTATGTGCGCAAAATGGGTTGTTGCATGTGTTAACAATTCTGCATGCAAAAGATCATGTTTTAAGTGCACAAAATGGCTTGTTGTATGCATGTTAACAATTATTCACACAAAACAACAATCCATTTTCTGAGCTCAAAACATTCTCTTTTATGCGAATAAGTGTTAACATGCATGCAACAAGTCATTTTACACGCTCAAAACATGATCTTTTGAGCACAGAATTGTGTCACAAATCTAACCCCATAGAAGTGCAGCACGAACATTCTGCTGAATATCTTGATTTGTGTTTTACAGAAGAACTTCAGATTTGAAAAGGTGTTTTTTTAAAGAATATAAAAGTGTGTAAATGATGACAGAATGATAATTTTTGGATGAATTCATGCTTTACAGTGCCAGAAATTGAGAGCCAGAAAAAAAGTGAACGCTCATTATTGTTCGTTATATTTGTCTTGTTTATACTTTTTTGTGCACACTTTATAATAAGCTTTCATTAGACTGACATAAACTAAATACTTGTCTTGTACAGCATTTATTAATCATATTTCCACATTTACTAATGCATTATTTAAATATTTACTAGCATGGACAAACAATGAACAAATCCAGTATTTATTCACATTCGTTAATAAAAATAAGGTCATTCATTCTTAGTTAACATTAACTCACAGTGCATTAGCTAATGTTAACAAGCACAACTTTGTATTTTAACAATGCATTAGTAAGTGTTATCCTATGACTAATAAATGCTGTACAAGATTATTAAATACTCGTAAATAGATTAACTAAGGAAACCTGATTATAAAGTGTGACCTGCATTGGAAAACAAGACAAACATAATCAATATGAACATGCATTTCTGCACTGTAACGTATAGTTAATTTGAATAAAAAGACAATGCAGCACTTGAGTGTTTTATTGTAGGTGAAGCTGAGCGTAAACGCAGTGACCGCCGGTGTTTTGCACATATTTTGGGAGAGATCGAGTCTCACTAAAGCACCGCTGCGCTGATTTCTGATTGTCTTTCTGACTCGGACACGTGCGTCTGTGTGTTTCTATGTGGAATGATCTGGTGTACACTGGAAAAGATGAAATATTAGGCATATTCATTGTCTCAACATGAGTCTAACCATAATAAACATTTTAAGACAAAATGGGTTTGTTTTTCTTGATCAGCAACATGCTTTTGTGTTTAGTTCTACCACAAGGTGTCGCTTTAGTGCTCGTTTTGCCTCCAAACTAAATTATTTGCCCTCCTGCACTGTCAAATATATCTGTTCATGAACAGTTTGTGATTCACACGTGTTTATTTGCGGTTGTGAATTGCATTATGGGATGTTGATCTCTTCTCTGTCCACTTTTGATGTTGACTTTTAATTACATTTTAGTAGTTTGAAATAATAATATCATGTATCAGAAATAATATCTAGAGAAATAAGTCTGTAAAATAACAGAAAATGTGCTGCAGTTTATTACAAGGTTTCTGTACAATCCGACATGCAAAACATGTTTTAAGTGCGCAAAATTGCTTGTTGCATGCACATTAACAATTATACACACAAAAGATCATGTTTTGAGCATGCACAATGGCTTGTTGCACAGATAGTAACAATTCTGGGTGCTATAGATTATGTTTTGAGCTCGAAAAATGGCTTGTTGCATGCTCAAAACATGATCTTTTGTGCTTATAAGTGTTAACATGCATGCAACAAGTCATTGTGCGCACTCAAAACATGATCTTTTGCGTGCCGAATTGTCACAAATCTAACCCATAGAAGTGCAGCACGAACATTCTGCTGAATATCTCAATTTTGTGTTTTACAGGAAAACTTCAGATTTGAAATAATATAAAAGATATAAAAGTGTGTAAATGATGACAGAATGATTATTTTGGGATGAATGAATGGATGAAGGTTTTTGTAGCTTAATATACAACACCAACCCAGACAATACAGCACTGCAAACTATTACGAATGTCAATAAAAGTCACCTTTTACAACTTTTACTGGTTAAAAGTTGTTGGAAGGAAGATCAAGCTCCCATAATGCAATTCAAAAGCAGAAATAAACAAGGAAAAATCAAAACATGATTCACGAAACACAGAAAACTGCTAATTTATGGATATTTTTAGTGTACATTTCAATTCAAATGAATTATTGCAAAGATTTCATACAATTTTAACAAAATTTTATATATTGTTTTGTTTCTCTTGATTTTTTTACAAGTGCTAAATTGTCTGGGTTGGCATTGTATATTACGCACATCCCATAATGCAATTCACAACCGAGAATAAACACTTGTGAATCACAAAATACACAAACTGCTCATTAACAGATTTTTACACTGTTTTAGCTTTCTATTTTTAAAGATGATCGGTGACTAAAGTATTATTTACTGATTATATCTGTTTAATAACTGCTTTTTAAATGCACCAAAGTATACTGCCTATATTGACCGAGAAATGGAGAACAATATGCACTCATGTTCACTACTCATTTATGCACTGTATATAGTTTGAGTATTTCTATACTGTACATCAACACTTTTTATTTTTATGTGGTGTTATAAAATAGCTCAAATTAAAACTGAAATAGCAGGGCGACACGGTGGCTCAGTGTTTAGCACTGTGGCCTCACAGCAAGAATGTCGCTGGTTCGAGTCAGTTGGCGTTTCTGTGTGGAGTTTGCATGTTCTCCCCGTGTTGGCGTGGGTTTCCTCCGGGTGCTCCGGTTTCCCCCACAGTCCAAACACATGCGCTATAGGGGAATTGATGAACTAAATTGGCCGTAGTGTGTGTGTGTGTGTGTGAGAGAGAGAGAGAGAGAGAATGAGTGTGTATGGGTGTTTCCCAGTACTGGGTTGCAGCTGAAAGGGCATCCGCTGTGTAAAACATGCTGGAATAGTTGGCGGTTCATTCCACTGTGTTGAGCCCTGATTATTAAAGGGACTAAGCAGAAGGAAAATGAATAAAACTGAAATAATACCTGTACTGTACCTTGTTTCTTCTCTCTCTGTTGATTATTAGTGCACTGTAAAGTGTCTGGAGTCTGCAGAAAGCCACTTTATAAAATAAACATATTATTATTATTATTTCTAAGAAATGTAGCTGATCTCAGGTCAGTGGTTTGTTTTTCTCCGTCTCCATCATCTCTCACCATCTCAGCTCAGGGAGACGGTTGCCATGGAGATCACAGACATCACCAGGGAAACCACATCTTCACACTCAGTAAGAGAAATGATGCTGTTTTTATATGTGTGTGTTTGAGTCAGAGGTCAGTGTGTGTATTCAGGACTGCACACACACACTCAAGAGTCCTGAACTTTTTACTGAAATGTTAATGTTCAAATAGTGTTACCACACTGCACTGTAAGAAATCTCTGTTAATGAAGAGTTTGTGTATTTTGTGATTCACAAGTGTTTATTTGCGGTTGCGAATTGCATTATGGGATGTTGATCTCTGCTCTGTCCACTTTTGATGTTGAAAATTTAACTCTACAGTTCAACAAAGTGACTTTTAATGACATTTTAGTAGTTTGAAATAATAATATCATGCATAATTAATAATATCTAGACGATTATGTCTGTAAAATAACTGAAAATAGTGTTTGTAGCGTAATATACAACACCAACCCAGACAATACAGCACTGCAGACTATTATAAATGTTCAGAAAAGTCACTATCAAGGTTAAAAGTTGTTGGATGAAAGATCAAGATCCCATAATGCAACTCAAAAGCAGAAATAAACAAGGAAAAATAAAAGCAAGAATCACAAACTCCATTCATTCATTCATTTTCTTTTCGGCTTAGTCCCTTTATCAATCAGGGGTCGCCACAGCGGAATGAACCGCCAACTATTCCAGCATATGTTTTACACAGCGGATGCCCTTCCAGCTGCAACCCATCACTGGGAAACATCCATACACACTCATTCACACACACTCATACACTACGGACAATTTAGCTTACCCAATTCCCCTATAGAAACTCCACACAGAAATGCTGATCCAGCCGAGGCTCGAACCAGCGACCTTCTTGCTGTGAGGCGATCGTGCACACTGCGCCACCGTGACGCCCCACATGAGTGATTTGTCTATATTAAAAGATCTTAATTTCTGTAAGCAGTACAATCTTTGCTGCCCCTTACACAAAATATTAGTATTGTGGGATGATACAAATTGTATAAATATTTAAAACATTTATTTTATGGTAGAACATTGCAATAAGTTTTTATTTGTTAAAATTAGTTATTTAAATTAATTAACAGGCTGCACGGTGGCGCAGTGGGTAGCACAATCACCTCACAGCAAGAAGGTCGCTGGTTCGAGGGGAAGGCTATAGGGGAATTGGGTAAGCTAAATTGACTGTAGTGTATGTGTGTGAATGAGTGTGTATGGGTGTTTCCCAGTGATGGGTTGCAGCTGGAAGGGCATCCGCTGCGTAAAACATATGCTGGATAAGTTGGCGGTTCATTCCGCTGTGGCGACCCCTGATTAATAAAGGGACTAAGCCGAAAAGAAAATGAATGAATGAATGAATGTTCATATTCAAGATGCAGATTTAATTGTACTCAAACGGACAATCTTACATACTCAAAATATTTATTCGGCAAAAATGAACCCTATCCATTTCTTGAGTAGGCCTAGTTGATTATAATTGTGTAGTTATATTCTGCTTCGTCTTAATAATGTATATAATTTACCATAAGATGCATTTTAGAGCCTATAAACGTCATACACCATAGCTCATTGCTAGAAGGGATACAGCTGCGGTCAGAAGTTAACCAGAAATATTTATTATTTATTAAATTATCCATTGATTGTATTTTATTAAAGTCTACCCATACACCAACCCTAAACCCAACCCTCACAGTAATGTAAAAACAGCAATTATACCGAGTATTATTCATATTATTTATTATATTACCCATTAAATTGTATTTTATTAACATCTACCCCTACCCCAACCTTCGCTGTAATAAAAAAATTTATATAATAAATTATTTATTATTATTAATTATTAATATAATTATATATTAACAAATATAATTATTGTACAGTGTCACAAAAATTGTGCTATATTTACGTGTATCCGCAGCTGTATCCCTTCCATACTAGACCTACCATTTGTGTCGCAGAGAATGGAAGTGGTGGGCGGGGCTTAGAGGGACGCTCTGACGCTTTTGTTGACGTCGACCAATGAATTTTGGCGCCGAACGCGCTAAATTTGAAATTGATCAGGAAGTGCTGAAGGTTTCAGTCAGTCAGTGATGTTCATCTAAACGCGATTAATCCTGTTTAACTCTTGTTTACGGCTTCCGATTTTACCGCATGAACATTTGGTGAGCATATTTATTATCTTCCTTCAAACGCAGCCGGTTGTGTATTCGTTAAAACACGACCGTTATGAACTCAACGGTGAACGACGAGGGAAAGTGTCAGCCTTTAGCCTTTTGTAGCTTTAACATCCATATCGGTGATATCAGTTAGTCATGATTATATATACTTTATTTACATAAAATCGTAAACATTTTGTGCAATGACATGCGTGTTTCGATGGTCATCGTTTTCATATGTCGCTCATAGTGTTTATAGTTTGATTCTTGAGAGTCGGTTAATTTGTTCAGTCGTTCAGTTTAACGTTAAATTTCGCACTGTCATCTCAGTGATATAGTTATACATCTAGTTTTGATTAAGTCTTGTTTTTATAATAGTACTTGTGTTGTTTGACAGGCGTGCTGTTCGTTTACTGTTGATTTGTGACACAAATCTTTAGAGTACAATTACAATCTAACACCTATTTATGTTAAAATCTGAATATGAACATTACTACTACTATTAATTTAATGAGTCGATACATTTAACATACTATAGTCTATAAAAACTTACATTTTGTCATAAAAGGTCAGCCATTATTGTAATATGCAGTATTTATGCTCTTCTGTGTGCACGTGAACTGAAGAAACAGTAAAAAAAACTGCCACTACATTTTATGTTATTTTACAGACTTATTTCTCTAGATATTATTACTTATTATATTATTTCAAACCACTAAAATGTCAATAAAAGCCTTTTTGTTAAACTGTAGAGTTGAATTTACAACATCAGAAGTGGACAGAGCAGAGATCAACATCCCATAATGCAACTCACAACCGCAAATAAACACTTGGGAATCACAAAATACACAAACTCTTCATTAACAGAGATTTCTTACAATGTATTCTCTTGCTATTTCTACAGATGCTCTGTGACCAAACTCTTATTTTAATGCATATAACTGTTTAATAAAACTGTTTTGTTCAAATGCACCAAAATATACTGCCTATATTCACTGAGAAATAGAGAAAAACATTACATTTCAAACTGGGGTGTACTCATTCATGCACTGTATGTAGTTTAATTCCAGTATTTCCATACTGTAGGTTAACACTTTTCAAAGTGTCAGACTTTAGCCTTTTTTAGCTTTAAAGTCGATATCGGTGATATCAGTTAGTCATGATTATATATACTTTATTTACATAAAATCGTAAACATTTTGTGCAATGACATGCGTGTTTCGATGGTCATCGTTTTCATATGTCGCTCATAGTGTTTATAGTTTGATTCTTGAGAGTCGGTTAATTTGTTCAGTCGTTCAGTTTAACGTTAAATTTCATCATCTCAGTGATATAGTTATACATCTAGTTTTGATTAAGTCTTGTTTTTATAATAGTACTTGCGTTGTTTGACAGGCGTGCTGTTCGTTTACTGTTGATTTGTGACACAAATCTGAATATGGACATTACTACTACTACTACTATTAATTAATTTAATGAATCGATACATTTAACATACTATAGTGTATGAAAACTAACACTGTAATAAAAGGTCAGCCATTATACTTCGTATTCATGATCTTCGATGTACATTTAAACTGAAGAGACAGTAAAAAACAAAGCTGTTAATATTAAAAACATATGGGACAAAATGATGAAATGTGGAAAGTCAAGTACGTTTGAGTTTTGAAGCAGCTTTATAGATAACTGCTGTGATCCAGATTAGCCACATTTAACTAAAACCATAAACAAATCTTACTTGAGATAAAAATGAAATATATTTATATATACATTTTAAAATCACGTTGTCAAAGCAACACTTTTAATTTTCGTTTACGTGACGTCAATAAAAAGCTCAAATTACAGCATACCTACACTATTCATGTTAGACATTTCAGAGACTAATCAAAACAATAAAAGTGTAATATAACTTTCGTTTGTTCCTTTCATACATCGTGCTGTGTCATGTTCATAATTGTATTTTTATAACACACAAAGAATGGCATCATCTATTTTCCTCAAACACTTCTAGTAGACAGCTACTAAAACTGTATATCAAAATATTCTAACAAGTATCATTAAATGACATTAAAAATCTATTTAAAGACTGTTTACATTATCCTACAAACCTCTTAGTTTCTCAGCAAGAAGTTTTTCATCATTTTAAATCAAGTCACTTTATTTGCATGAAATTTATTATTGATTTACGATTTATTTCAACTAGTACAGCTTAGAATAAGTAATTTTGGCATTATTACACTGAATGACGATGGAACATTAAATCATATTTTGACATTAAAACCTAACACTTTTTCATGTTAAAATCTGAATATGAACATTTCTACTACTATTAATTTAATGAATCGATACATTTAACATACTATAGACCATTTTGAGGGATGTAAACAAAAACAATGGTCCCAACGTATTTCCTGTTTTACATTTTTAATTTCTATAGCTTCCGAGAATCCAAAAAGAGCCACATATTGATAAATAATATTATGACAGCTGTTTTAACATTAAGTTTAGATTGAAGTGCCGCTTGTTAGAGATATGAAATAGTTTGATAACAAGCAGGAAATGTTTATGGGCCAATGACATCACCACATTGAAATGGTCTATAGTCTATAAAAACTTACACTGTAATAAAAGGTCAGTCATTATTATAATATGCAGTATTCATGCTCTTCAATGTATGTGAACTGAAGAAACAGTTAAAAAGCGGTTAATATTAAAACACAGTCAATGTGGGACAAAGTGATGAAATACGGAAAGTACAATTTTGAGAGTTTGTTTCACATGTTTTGAAGCAGCTCTACAGATAACTGCTGTGATGCAGATTAGCTATGTTTAACTAAAACCATAAAAAAGTTGCCAAAGCTACACTTAGTTTTTGTTTGTGATGTCTTGTAAAAGCTCAAATTACAGCATACCTTCATGTTAGACATTTCAGAGACTAATCAAAGCAATAAAAGTGTAATATAACTCATTTTTTCCTTTCATACATCGTGTTATGTTCATAATTGTATTTTTATAACACACAAAGAATGGCATCATCTATTTTCCTCAAACACTTCTAGTAGACAGCTACTAAAACTGTATATCAAAACATTCTAACAAGTATCTTTAAATGACAAACTCTATTTAAAGACCAGAGATTTGCTCAAAGATACTGATTAATTGTCGTCTGATTTTATTTATTTGTATTTTTACATTATCCTTCAAACCCCTCGTTTCTCAGCATGAAGTTTTTCATCATTTTAAATCAAGTCACTTTATTTGCATGAAATTTACTTATTATTTACGATTTATTTTAAGTAGTACAGCTTAGAGTAAGTAATTCTGACATTATTACACTGAATGACGATGGAACATTAAATCATATTTTGACATTTTATAATTTTTTAAAATCATAAAAATAGACACTTTACCATAATATGCTATTCTTTCAGACTACATATATAAACTAGGGCTATTGGAAAAAACTCACACTGTAATGTTTTCGTTTTCTGCGATATACGTATATTGCAATATAAAGATGGCTTGAATAGCTCTATTTCTATTTTCTAGAATTCATAATTTTAGAGAAATATAATATGCAAATTACAAGCATAGATAAGAGATTAATCTTTGTTTTTCTGTGGCGCGTAACTGAATTCAGGTACAGAAAATGAATGATCAAATACAAATAGATTGCATTGCATAGTCTTCACGTATGAAAAGATTAAATGCAATTACTCTTGGTTCAAGCTACAAACATGATCATTTCTTATAATGGTTTAAATTTACTTGAAAACTTAGTCACAGGTCTTAAAAACAAGAGCAAATAAAAAAACTTTAACTTTATTTATGTTAAACTTCGCAATGTTCTGAAATGTGATTCCTGGTCAGCTATAATCCCAATTAAACATTGCAGATCCTGAAATGCGCACGTTGTGATATCGATGCTGAAACGATATATTGTGCAGCCATAATACAAACTAACTTCAGTAAATGTATACTGTAAAAATGCTGGGTTCTACACAATCGAAAGAATTAAGTTAACTTATTAGTTTTGACATTTAAGTAGATTGAACATAAAACAATTAAGTTCAAGTCTCAAGAATTTTGTGGTTTCAGCTCATTTTAAATAAGTAGTTTGAACAAACAACATATGTCCTTTTTTGACTGTGAATTGTTTAGCAGTGTGTAGTGTTGTCATGTTGTGCTGATGTTGTTTATGTGTCCTGCAGTGATGTTGAAGTTTAAATATGGAGGTCATGGCAGTGTTAAAGATCTGTCCGCAGTCGACTCCATCACAAGCCGCTGCGCTCGACTCAATCAGCTGCTGCAGGTGAGCTCAAGCAATATACAGTCATATGGAACAAAAGTTAGGACATCCCATTGAATTTCATGGATTCCTGAATTTTTTGTGCATAGTATAAGTATTTATAGTATATGTACAGTCAGTAGTAGGACGGCACGATAGTGGAAAAATCAGACATTGCAATATTTTATTTTGCTGCGATTATATATTGCAATGTGAAGACAATTTCACCATGTGATTTGAATCGCTCTATTTGGAAAGATTTTATTAATTTAGATCGACTGGGATGATCAAGTCTTTTTCTATGCAGTGCATACATTTTAATAAATCACAAGCAAAAATAAATAAACAGTGCTTAATATTTTCTTGTGAGTCTAACAGTATTTAAGTGCAGAAATCAAATGTAAAATAGCATTATCATCATTGTAAAAAAAAAAAAAAAGTAACAATATATTTATCTTTTAATCTTCAATAAATCATCTAATCCTGCCATGCGACTATTGCGGATACACACATTGCGATATCGATGCTCAAACGATATATTGTTCAGCCCTAGTCAGTAGTTAGCAGTGTTAGGGAAAGTTGCTTTTGAAAGTAATGCATTACAATACTGAGTTACTCCCCAAAAAAGTAACTATTTGCAATAGTTAGTTTCTTTTTATGGTAAGTAATGTGATACAATCCTCCCTACTCTCCAAGAACTGTACTTATCCAGAGCAAGCAGAAGGGCTGCCAAAATCACTCTGGACCCCTCACACCCAGCACACTGCCTCTTTGAACTTTTACCTTCTGGTCGACGCTACAGAGCACTGTGCACCAGAACAGCCCGACACAGAAACAGTTCCTTCCCTCAGGCAATCCATCTCATGAACACTTGAATGATAGTAATTATGGAACAAACATCACTACTTGCTATACACTTTTTATACACATAAACACTTATTTAACAACACATTTTACATGCCAATTTGCACATAACAGCTGCCATATAACGTTGTATATAGTAATATTCCTGTACATACACTTGTCAATTTGTATATTTGCTTTCACTATTTACTTTTATTTTTAAAATATATTTATTATCTGTTTTTTGTCCTGTCTCTGTAATTCTGTCGCACTGTAGAAGCTCTGTCACCAAAACAAATTCCTCGTATGTGTGAACATACCTGGCGATAAAGCTCTTTCTGATTCTGATTCTGATGAACAGACTTTAAATATGTCCTGATTGTTAATTCACAGTAAAGTTATGGCATCAAAATACAAATATTTATAATTCTGAAGTTGAATTGTGTTTGAGACCTATGCTTCCAATCTGTCATTCACAACATTATTAGACCATTTTTCCAATACTAAAATCAGACATTTGTCATTCAGATTCCCTCTTGCATTAAATTATATTCAACATTATATAGGCTAGAGTAGTTATACTGAACCAGTAAACATTTATTTTCATGCACAACACTTTGTGTTCGCTATGAAAGACAAAACATATCAAATGCTTGTTGTATTCATAACTTTAAAATGCGATATGATCATTTAAATGATGTATGTGCCGGTTTCACTTTCACTTCTGAGTGCAGCTCATGGCTGCCGAAAAAAAACACACACATACAAACGGCTCCCAAACGATCGCTTGGTGCAACAAACAAAGTTATTTACAACTTTATCAGATGTTATTCACATCCTATCCAGGTTCTGTTCACCAAAGTAGGCATCATTGGCAGGCATTAGTAAACAAACAGCTCGCGGTCAGCTCACGTGTGATTTCGCGGCCCCAAATACATCATTACATTAAGACAGAAATGACATTTTTGGGTGAATTATACCTTATAAATACAGTATGTGACGCTATTAATGCCATTTGGAGGTGTCCATGTTGCTGTGAAGACTTTTGCGTCCGCCATTGCGCTTCTCTCCTCACCGTGAAAATATAATTGGCTGAATCGTAGAAAAGCTGAATTAAGATCGTGTGTGGGGTCGAATCGAGATCGCGATCTTTTTTCGATTAATCGTGCAGCCCTAGTTGCAACTTTTCTAAAATGTTTTATTTAAATATGCAAATGAGACATATTTGTTTAATCAAATATGCATTTTGAAAATCAACTCAACCAGGTTGTACGTACAAAATGTAGAATTGGCCTCTCAAGACTTGTTTATTACAGGGTTCATACGGTCATGGAAAACCTGGAAAAGTTTTGGAAAAACAGAAAAACCCACAAAGTTTTGGAAAAGTCATGGAAATTAGTTGAACAAATTTCTGTATACTTGAATTAGGGCTGCGCGATATTGGAAACATCTGACATTACGATATTTTGTATTTCTGTGATATATATTGCGATGTGAATACAATTTCACCAGATGATTTAACAGGTTTATTTGGATTGATTGGGGGGATTTTGTAGGGGAGTGACTCTTGAATAATGTATAACAAATAAATTACAAGCGTAGATAAATAAAATATAGTAAAGATAAAAGTGAATTATAGTTTTCAGGTATTCACTATTCAGGTACAGATATTGAATAATCAACACTGCATAGTCTTCATTGTATATTATGTAATCTTTATTAAAGTTACAAAAAATTTCTTGTGGCCGGATGTTTTAACATTTGAAATATTGAAATGTTCACACAGTCACAGGCCTTAAAGGGACAGTTTACTCAAAGATTAAAATGTACTCACTATTTACTCACACTTCACTTGTTTCAATACTGTACGAGTTATTAAATTATATTCTTTTTGTTCATAAAAATAAAAAAGAAAACTCATAAATGTTTGAAACAAGTGAAGGGTGTAATGAAAATGCCAAGTAATTTTTGGGTGAACTATTTCTTTAAAAATGCATGTAGATGATAAACTTTTACTCCATTATGATTAGACTCTATATTAAACTATAATCCCAACATTGCATATCCTGCGATGTGACTATTGCGGATGCACACATTGCGATATCGATGCTGAAACGATATATTGTGCAGCCCTAACTTGAATATAGGTTAGTTGTCTTTACTTCTTTTCTGTCCTTGGCCAAAAACGTGCTCTCACATTGTTAGTGCTGTGTAAGCATTAATTAAAATCAATTTTACATAGATATTTAAACAAAAAAAGATTGTTGCGTGTTCTATGATATGCTGTAAGAAATTTGAACGTCATTGTTTTTTCTTATTATTTACCATGTATATATAGACATTACATGAAACATTACGTCATGAAAATGTACTTGAAAGTTCTGGAAAAGTCTTGGAAAAGTTAGTAGTAATGGAATTTTAGTAGTAAAAATGTGTATGAACTCTGTTAATAAAAGGGGAAGAGAAACTAATTTGTGACTCATGTAAAAATATTTTGACTATAAAACATATTTTAATATAATGTATAGCTTTAAATGAGATTATAAAATGTTTTTATTCATAATATATTTTAAGGGAAATGTTTAAAAAGGTTATCACTGACTGACTAAATTGAAAGATTTTATATAACCTTTTATCATTAATGTTGTTATCTGCATGTTGCGTAATGCTTATTAAGAAAGTGTCGTGTATGTAAGTTATGTATTGAATATTTATTATGTGTCATGAATATAGCCAATGCTACTGATATGGCATTAAAACATAAATAAATAAATGCAATATTCACTTATTTCCAGCACAACTGAATTGCTCTTTTTTTTTTTTTTGTGAGATGTTTAAGTTTTTTACAGTTGTTTGTGTAGTAACTGCATTTCAGGGAATGATTATTGCATTGCTGTAACCTGTAGTCTGATTGCTTTTGTGTCATATATGCAGTGATGTGGATAAAGGGAATGTTTGCAGTGATTTTTATTCATTTTTCCCAGGGAAAGTGCAGTATGTCTGGCTGTACAGGAGTGAATGCTCTGAGCAGGGAAGGACTGATTGATGCTCTGCTGCTGCTCTTTCAAGAGTGTTCAACACCAGAGCTCATGAAGATCAAACATGTGGCCAACTTTGTCAACAAATGTAAGTGTGTGGATGTCTCATTCCAGCATTGTGGATACATTTCAAGCAATTTCCATTCATTCTTCTTGGACTGGAACTATATATATATATATATGTATATTAGTCAAATCAATTCATTATTAATGTAAAAACAATTCAAAATGCTTAAATATGACGGGGAACATTTGATTCTGTTACTTATTGCTGATTAACTTATTGTTGAACATTTTAAACCTTAACAGTTGACATTTTCCAGCATTTTGTGCTTTAGCTTCAGATGCTAACCTCAAAGCAGAGTCCACATGGCGTGTCTGAAACAGTTTTATGCATTTTCAAGTCTCACAGTAACAGAGTTGACGCACATAATTAATCTACTATTAAAGGGGTGGTCCACTATGATATCATATGTTAAACTTTAGTTGATGTGTAATGTAGCTGTGTGAACATAAACAACATCTCTGAATGTAAGACGCTTAAAGTTCAATGCAAAGGGAGACATTGGCTTTTACAGAGTTAGCTTAGCAAAGCCTACAGCGAACGAATTTGGGGACTACAAAAAAATACATCCGGGCTGATGAGATCACAAACACTTCAGGTTACGCACTTTCAGCACGCGCACACACCCTGCGCAGTGAAGGGGCGTGGCCAGAGGTGCTGTAATGTTATAGCAGTGAAAGCTAAAATGACGTCCAAACGCTGCTATTTCCACAGAGCTTCTTCTGTTTCTGTATTTGGGCTTCCAAAGGACACGACACACAGACAGAAGTGCTTACAGTTTAATTTTAATTATGTTCCAGAGAATTATATTAAAAAAAGATATAGCGCAAGCATTTGACAAAGAAGAGCTTCCAGAATCTCTCCCAGTTCAGTGCTGGATTCGGCTGAAACTCCTCCAACAGACGAAACTGTGGACTGTGAGCCACAACCTGTAAGTGTTTTTATTTGTTAAAATTGATCAACTGCAGGCACAGTTTCTAGCGTTAACGAGGACGTAAACAAGGATGTAAACAACAGGGAATGCTGTTTGGCACCGCTAACAATTTAGCTACAAATTCATATTTATCAGTCAAACCGCTGTAAACAGCCACAATCTTCACCAGCGCTGCACTGTCTCTCTATGCGTGTCTCTCTATGCGTGTCTCTCTATGCGGCTGCTTTCCGAGCGTTCTACATCTCAAATAACAAACTCGTAAAAGATATGAGAACGTTTTTATATTACTTACACATGCTTATTCCGAATATATGTGAAAGACACTTGTCAGATTT
>CAIGQV010016645.1:31460816-31478000 GCA_903798115.1 Danio jaintianensis | reverse complement strand
ATTCAGGGAGCTAACGCTGCTAACAGCTGCTCTGAGCCTCTGACTGGACTGTTTACACAGCGCAAAAGCGCGCGCTTGTAGGAGAGTGACGTGGAGCTAATCCACGAATCACAGCACATTATGTTAGCGGACCAATCAGAGCCTCTTGAGGGGGTTCTTTCAGAGGAACTAGCAAATATGACAGTTGTTTTCATGTTAGCAGAGTAGCTGTACATAATCACTGTAAGATATATGAAAAATTAACGTGATTTTCTACAAGTGAAGCATGAGTACACATTGCTTTGCATCTTATAAACACAACCAACCTTAAAAATACACTGTGGACCACCCCTTTAAGTCTAAAATATCTTATATATATTAAAGATTTCATGCAAATGTTTATTTAGCTTAGTAAAGTAAGCACACAAAAAAATTACAATTAATTATTTAATAATTGAAGCTGAATGTATGATTTAGGAGGTGGAGATTGTCAAAAATAGCTATAGTGGGAGTCTTTAAATTAATATTTACAAGACAAAATGTCCCTAAATACACATACATTATTTTTAGAGATAACTTGATGTAATTTGTGTTATTATTCACAACACTTCCATAAAAGTTTTTGAAAAATAATGAAGTTTATCTTGGAGATGCAAAATGTACAGAGAATTCTAGCATCACTCATATATTGATAATATGCAGTCAGTCAAATGATTATTTAGGCCTTGATTTTGTTGTATTGTGATCATGTTAAGTTTGTGTGTGTGTGTGTCAGACTCTGAAGTGGTGGCTGAAGTTCAGGATCTTCTCCCTGGTAAGAAGGATTTTGAGGTGAGGGGGATTGTGGGAAGAGGACTGTTCTCTGAGGTGCAGGTGGTGAAGGAGAGAGCCACAGGAGACGTGTACGCCATGAAGATCATGGACAAAAACAGCCTGCGCTCTCACCACAATGTGAGTCACTCTATTAATCCTTGTGTCTTTGGTATGTTTAAAGAAAAAAGTGTCTTTTATTGCACAGTTTATGCAGCATGACTACATGCGGTTTTATTATGAGACAATTATTAAAATGGTTATTTCTTTCAAATATTTAAGCGCTGTTTAACTGAGAGAAGATTTTTTCAACAATTTGTTTTTAACATAATAGTTTTAATAACTGATTTCTTTTCTCTTTGTCATGATGACAGCACAAAATATTTGACTAGATATTTTTCAAGACACTAGTATTCAGCTTAAAGTGACATTTAAAGGCTTAACTAGGTTAATTAGGTTAACTAGCCACGTTAGGTTAAGCAAGTCATTGGACAACAGTAGTTTCTTCTGTATCCAATCCAAAACAAAAAAAGATTTTAAGGCGCCGAATCCACTGAATAGACTTTTCCATTCTGAGAACGCGAGGCACACCGCATTGACTTTTTTTGTTGACAAGAAAACAGAAGTGCGCTGTTTTTTTTAATGTCACTAGTAGTGGTGTAACGGATCACAAATCTCACGGTTAGGATCACATTATGGATCATTTTACGGATCAGCCAAAAAGGGGAGGAGACAAATGTAATTTGCTTTCCATTTATTACAAAAACAGCACTGCAAGACACTTTTGGTTTTAACAAACAGAACCTAGAAGCTGTAATTTTATTAAAAATAAAATGAAGAAATAATCAGCTGAATAAAATAAATATTCAGTACTGTGAAATATTCACTGTTACTACTGTTGCTGATAACGCTAAATGTAGAAATCCAACATTATTATTTGTACAACCCATATTTATTTTTAGTCTCCTTTTCAATCAATGATTCAGTTATTCACTCATAAAACTTCATGTTTTGTTGCTAGATTTTTGAAGAATTATTCTGTGGTGTGTTTTTGACGGCTGGTTGTCGCCACCTACTGGTAAAATAATGTAATTGCTGCCTACAACTTTCATTTTTGAGCGTCAAGTTAAATGCATATGACGGTGATTTTAATCTTGACCATAAACATCAGTGGTTTTATCTAAACTATAAACTGTTCTCCCAGTACTTCTGTGTTATTTGACTGTTTGTAACTTAACTAACTCAAAAGACTAAAGACTGAATCTCTTAGGATTAATAAACATATGCAAATCACCATCGTTTATAATTTATGTTGCGTGGGTGTTGAGATCCTGATCTGTTAATAATTAATCGAGCAGCTTACACTGAATGCATTAATGCAGGCTAAAAAAGTAAAGAGAAAACACCTTTAATAACCTAAGAAACCCACCACATCCCCAATAACCCACCACAACTTCTTCCGTCATCATTATATTTTACAGGAAAGCCGAAATGCTTTCATACTTGTGATTTGAATGACACGAGAGGCGATCGTTACAAATTTAGTATTAATCTACAAGTAAAAAAAATAAATAAAAAATTAATCCGTGGGTCACGTGTGATCCGAACCGTGGGTTGTGATCCGTACGAATCACAGATCAACCGTGATCTGTTACTCCCCTAGTCGCTAGGCAGCCACTGAATCTGCGTATTGTACGCGAGTGCTGCTGTTGATATTGTTATAATTGTAATATTTAATATTATTGTGATATTCAGGATTTGTGAAGTCATACAGCTCCAGATAACTCAAAACAGCAACCGCTAGTTTCTCATTCATCTTTAAAAGTCTCCCTAATCGTCTTGACAACACAAACACTGCTGTCCATCAACGGAAACCCCGCCTCTGCTTTTATTTGATTGGAGAATGAAAAAGGTGCGACTGATGTAGTGCACTTTTTCTTCTGTTGACTTTATTTTCAACTGCAGACGCACAGAACGCAACAACAAAAATGCGAGGTGCAGCAGCGCACAAAACATTTCGCAACCATTCAAATAAGGCGTCAAAAACATCACAAAAAGCGCACTCGATGTGATCAAGGCCTAAGGGTGCTTATAATATCGACCACAGCAGCTTTTATGTTTTTTTTACATTTTTTTTTACATTTTTATTTTAGCCAAGCTAAAAGAAATAACTTTCTCCAGAAGAAAAAAATACTGGAAATACTGTGAAAAAATTCCTTTGTTAAACAGTACTTGGGAGATATTTGAAAGAATAAAAGTTTGAGGCGACGCGGTGGCGCAGTGGGTAGCACGTTCGCCTCACAGCAAGAAGGTCGCTGGTTCGAGCCTAGGCTGGGTCAGTTGGCATTTCTGTGTGGAGTTTGCATGTTCTCCCCGTGTTCGCGTGGGTTTCCTTCGGGTGCTCCGGTTTCCCCCACAGTCCAAAGACATGCGGTATAGGTGAATTGGGTAAGCTAAAATTGTCCGTAGTGTATGTGTGTGAATGAGTGTGTATGAGTGTTTCCCAGTGATGGGTTGCAGCTGGAAGGGCATCCGCTGCGTAAAACATATGCTGGATAAGTTGGCGGTTCATCCCGCTGTGGCGACCCCAGATTAATAAAGGGACTAAGCCGAAAAGAAAATGAATGAATGAATGAATAAAAGTTTGACTGGAGGGCGAATAATTTTGTCTTCATTCCTTGCAAGTCATGTGATTTATATGATTTAGCAAACATTAGACAACTGTAAAGTGACTTGTGAACATGTTAAATATGTTGTTTAGTTATTCATTCATTCATTTTCTATTTGGCTTAGTCCCTTTATTAATCTGGGGTCGCCACAGCGGGATGAACCGCCAACTTATCCAGCATATGTTTTACGCAGCGGATGCCCTTCCAGCCACAACCCATCTCTGGGAAACATCCATACACACCCATTCACACGCATACACTACGGACAATTTTAGTTTACCCAATTCCCCTATACCGCATGTCTTTGGACTTGTGGGGGAAACCGGAGCACCCGGAGGAAACCCACGCGAACACGGGGAGAACATGCAAACTCCACACAGAAATGCCAACTGACCCAGCCGAGGCTCGAACCAGCGACCTTCTTGCTGTGAGGCGAACGTGCTACCCACTGCGCCACCGCGTCGCCCATGTTGTTTAGTTATTGAAACTTAAAATATTGCAGGGAATTTAGATATTTTACGTCTTCTGCAGTGCATAGCATAAATAAATACACCTCCTTTTGAATATAAATATTTGTATCTGTTTCTCAGTGAATATAGACTATATATTTTGGTACATTAAAATAAGAGTTTGGTCACCGAACATCTTTAGAAATAGACAGCAAATACATTTAAATTCAAACAGGTTATTGCTAAAATGTTTTCAAACTACAAAATTTCAACAAAAATTTATCTTGATTGTTTCTTTTTTTAAATTCATTTTATTTAATATTGTCTCCAAACATATTAATTTAGGTGTCCTCATTTTTAAATTCTGATAGAAATTTACTTTGTTAGATTAGTTCCAGTTTTATGTATTTGTACAATGTATATGCTCAAATGTATTACTGTAAATAGTCCTGTGGAAAATATGAATTTAAAGGAGAGATCTGTGAGTACTCATTTATGCTCAGCACTGTAGGTTCAGCAAGTAGGTTCACTGTAGGTTCAACTAGCCCTCTCAACAGATTCATCAAATCAATTTATTACAAAACACTGTGTTTTTGAGCAAAAGATTTAACCTCAGATTACTCCCAGATATTTTTGCTTTAATAAATGCACAAAAGCATCAGCTGCAAGACTTCTATTAGTTGAGCTATAATATCTGGTAGCTGTTGCATGTGGCTCAGGATCTCATGAAGGTAAACTCTTTTCCAGGTGGCGTTTTTTGAAGAGGAGAAAAGCATCTTGGCCCTGAACACCAGTCCCTGGATCCCTCAGCTTCAGCACGCTTTCCAGGACCAGGACCACGTCTGTCTGGTCAGTGACAGCTTTATTTCTAGATTGTGATTGGCTGGGAGCGTTTTACTCTTCGTCAATTGTGAAAAGACTCTCTGAAAGTGATTACAAGGATATTTTTCCACTGCACATCATTATCTTTGTAGTGTGGACTTGGAGTTATAATGATTACTGGTATTGAAACTTTATGATTTATAGTATGACTCGTCTTTAATAGTGTTTATTTACTTTACTCTAAATATCAAGAACACTATTTCACTCAATTTATATTTACCAAAGTTAATGAAGACATTACTGTGTTTTTGCTTTTTATATTAAATCACTTTAAGCTGATGCGGACACATTAGATCATAGGTCTCAAACTGGATTCCTGGAGGTCCGCAGCTCTGCACAGTTTTGCTCCAACCCTAATCAAACACAGCTGATCCAAATAATCAAGGTGTTCAAGACTACTAGAGACTATTAAAGCCTGATTTAGGTTTACTCATTTTTAAATTCTGATATTAATTTAGTTAGATTAGTTCCAGTTTTATGTCTTTGTACAATGTATATGCACAAATATATTACTGTAAAGAGTCCTGTAGAAATCTGAGAGATCTGTGAGTACTCATCTAGGCTCAGCTGGCTAAAAACATTTGGGAAACCCTTCTCAACACATTCATTATATCAACTCTTTATATTAAATTAATGTTTTTGAGCATAAGCTGTAACCTCAGATTAATACATATAAAATATATTGAATGCCAAACAAGATAATAATAATAATATTAATTAAATAAAATGCTGTGTATCTGACACTTTAGTCGACGTAACCTAGTTAAATTTATACAGATTTATACTACAGCGTCGAGTGATCGGCGTGACCCACGGCGCCTGCCTTGCGCATTGCCGTGCATTTATACTTCTGTGCGCTGTTTGTGTTGCTCTGCATTAACACTAACACGAAACGCTAGCTGACGGTAGTTTCATGTTCCTCTGTGTTGAGTTTCTTCGCTGGTGTTTTGTTTTTTCTGAACGCTACCTTAATGTTCAAGTAGCTAAAACTGGCTCATTCAGTGGCGGGAACCGGCGGACGTGCAACAACTTTAATCATAAGGTAACCACAAAACAAAACTTTCCATCTGGAGCTCCTTCACGGGACTCGACACTTGTAAACACTCGCTCCAACGGGTTTGCGCGGCTCTCACCCCCGCCCACACTTGTCAGCGATACAAAGCCGACCAATCACAGAGCTTGCAATACGTGTCGTTGTGGCGTGTAGTTACATTTTTTTGAGAGGTGCGCGTCAACGTCGGCGACGGCCATGGCAAGGGGTATGCGACCACGCGAAGGCTGCGCCGGAGCATACGTGTGCGCTTGACGCAGAAGTATAAATCAGCCTTAAGCAGATGTGAGTTGGAGCTAAACTGTGCAGAGCTGCGGCTCTCCAGGAATTGAGTTTGAGACCATTGCATTAGATTGTCTTGTGTTTTTTATTTGATTTTTTAATTTATTTTCTGAGACATAAAATAATAACAAAATAAAGCTGAAAAACATTTAAATTATAATAATTTGCATTAATTTTATACAATCACATTCAGATTTTTATTTATAATTTAAAAAGCACAGGTCAGACTAAGTATGCTGGATTTTTCTTTTAGTTTATTACACTAAATGAAACTTTCCTTGCAATCTGTGTGTTTGCTTCGTATATAAAATCATTTTACGTTTATGTGGACATATTAGATTGTCTCCTGTTTATTTTTACTTTTTTTTTTTTTACTCCGCCACAAATGTAATGAAATAAAGACTGAGTATATCATTTTAATTAAATATCTTTATGCTGAAAGACTTTTTTTTCACTTGCCTTGTATTCTGTGTGCTGTTTCTCTCTATTTAATCACTTTAATTAAATTTAATGCGGACTCCAAAATCGGGTGTTTTGTTCTTTCATCATTTTGAAAAGACATTTTATTGGATGCATCCATTGATAAATCGATTTGATCACGACATCATTCATTTACTTCTATTCATGTTAGTTGTTTGTCACTGTAACTGATTGGATGCATCCAGACTCCTTCAACAAACTAGAAGGATTGAAAGTGTTTTAACATCCCAAAATGACACACTTCACCTTCAAGAGGACAGAAAAACGTGACGTTATCTAAACATGCTTATTTAGCTAAAGCTCTTTTGTGTCAGTGATGGAACGTAACACTGCGCCTCATCTATATTTGTAATGGATGTTTGTGATGATGCTCTCATTCTGCTCTGTACAAACTGTGTCTGTCCTTCATCTGTAAGAGTGTAAGTTCACACTGACCTGAAGATGAGGATGTGATGTTTACTCAGTTTGAATTCAGAATTATGTTTTTTCCTATATAAAGAAAGACGTGCTTCTAAACAATCATACAGTATCTTCAGATGCAGTGTTAGGTGTAGCTAGTTACTGTAATTAAATGACTTCCGCTGATGAAAAAGTAATGTAAGTCATTTACTTCTCGTTTCTAGCTTTTTTTTAATTACAGCTACTTAAATTCTGTGCATAAAAATACAACAGTTCTGTATGAATCAATTCAGAGAAGCTGTATTTTTAAGAATGTATATTTTTGGTAAGTTATTAGAAAAATAATTATATTTTCTAAAGAATATTTATATTTTCTATCTCTTCTAGAGAATTACAGATGCTTGTGTGATGATTTTAGTGAAAACTTAAATAATATAGAGTATAAATTCAGCAGATCAATTGTTTGTGTATATATTTTTTGTTTATCAAATATTAATCAAGCATAACTTGCTTTTCCAGCTAATTATTTTTTCCTGTAAAGAAAGATTTGCTTATAAACAATCATACAGTTGCTGTCTCTGCCTATTTTTATGCACGTTTTGGAGTATCGCATAAACAAATGCTTGATGAAAGCACCAAGATGCGCATACATTTTAAAAATGTGGATAAAAACCATGGTTTCATTTATTGCCTATGCATTTATAGGGATTTTGAGTAGTATTGAGAACTTATTGAGTAATTAAATTACTTCTTACAATTAATTTTAACTAAGTTTTTGAAGTAACTTACCCAACCCTGATCAGATCTCGCATGTTTTCGTTCAAAGGTTAAAGAAAAATTCATTCTTTAATTGCTTCCACATTGCCTGAAGTTGTCAGCTGTTACTAAATCGAGTGTTTTAGTTTAGTACTGTAAAAATAAAATATTAAATTGAAATTGAGGAAACGCTAAATTAAACAAAAATGATGTGCACCAATTAATCAAATACTCTGCAATATTCCATTAAAAATAGTTAATTATGATTTTATGGTGACTTTAAATGCCATGGATTAGTATAACCCTAGTTTTTTAAGAATATTAGGAGTAGATTAACCACCATGTTATTATTATTTTTTTTAGCATTTTTTTTTTTATTAGATCATGCTAAATTTGTTAATGTTTTGGAGTTGCATGTAAACTGCTATGAAGAGGTTTGCATGTGTCATGCGATAATTAAAAATAATTGGATTATAATTGCACATGTAAAGGTATGTGCAGAGTGTTGCTGCATATCACTAATAATGTAAACAGTCCTTCAAATTTTGATCAACAAAGATTGGTAAATGACACTGTCGAGCTCTTGCTGTTTCTTCACTGGTTCTCATGGAGAGAAATTGTAAAGACGGTCTCGTATTTCCTCTAAAGCGTACATGATGTTCTCATCTTTAATCTCCATGTCCTGTTATTCTCCTTTAGACCAGCAGAGCGAACACTCCGCATCCAATCCCATAATCCTTTACTTGCTTCCCAATTAAAAAAAGAGCCTTTGATGTGACGAGCGCCTCAGATCTGACCAAAATATATCAGTATGAAGAGGATTAGTGTTTTTGGTGACCCTTATTAAGCAGCAGTGTGGGATTGCAGTAGGCTTGATGTGATAGTCCGTGTTGCAAAACCTCTTCTGTCACTCGCCCACTGCGTCACCGCCACCACGGGCTTTTTAGATATTTTTTTATGTAGTAATAAAGATCATTTAGTTCTTTTAGAGAAAAATAAAACTTAAAGGGACATATTATGCTCCTCTTTTCAAGATCTGATGTGTCTAGAGTGTGTAGTGAAGCTCAAAATATCACACAAATAATGTTTCTAACTCCTTGAAACTGACCCTTTTAGGCTTTGATCCTAATTGTGTCACTTAAAATTCAAATGAGATTGTGCTCTTTTCAGAAGAGGGCGGAGCTACAGACGGCTGTGTGTGTCACCATAGCGACAGATGTAAAACAGCACTGTGTGTGTTGTCAGTGCTGGTCAGGTGTGCATGTGTGCTTCAGTGTGAGTGTGTGCTTCATGCTTCTGTCAGTCTATGGAGACTCCTGTCGCTGTTCATCTGTGCTTCATCTAAAACTCCACATCTATAATCCTCTTAGTCTATGCTGACATTATCTTCAGCAGCTCAAACACTCTAATGGCTAATAGACAGACGGCTGCTTCTCACTCAGGGCTGCTGTTTATGCTAATGAGGGAGAGACGGTCATCACAGATCAGTCAGATTATGTACTGTGCCAGAGAGGAAATTAAGATGAATGACAAGCCATTTCAGACGTTTGACTCAACACTACTTGGTCAATATAAATCTCAATGCACAGACAATAGAAATTAAACTCTTTTTAGTAGAAGTTGAACTCTTAACTCTTTAAATCAGAGTCAAACAGGGTCTTTTACCTTTAGTACAAAAATGGTAACAAAAAATTTTTTTTACGTGTATCAAAATATGACATTTTATTTACTAATTAATGTCACCGTATTTTGTATGTACTATATAATTATTTTAGTTAGGGCACCTATGGTGAAAATCATTTTTTGTAAGCTGTTTGGACAGAACTGTGTCTAGGTGTAGTGTGTCCACAGTCATATTGGGGTGATCTAAACACAATAACAAAAAATTTCCTGACGTTAAAATAGCATCCAAATCTCTCCCATTTTGAGGCCGACCGCCTCCGACGTGACGTAGGAGTGCGGATTCCCCGCCCATCAAATTGATTGACAGCTGCGTATTAACATGTCTCCGTAGTAACGCGTATAATCATATCAACAAGACAGGACGTGCGCAAAGCAACCGGGAATAAAAGATCTGTTCAGTTCGCTGTGATCACCAATCATCATCAAATGTGATCAAGAATGAGTTTTACAAGATTAAAACCTTTTTAAAACAGTGCATGTGTGTAATAAAGACAGTAAAATCGCTTCGTAATTCAACACCACAGCTGCATGTCAGCACAATTATAAAAGAAGACGCTTCAATCCCGGGTTGTGGACGTTAAATCAGGTTTATTTTATACATTAACATAATGGATATCCATACAGCAGTGGATATTAACGTGTATCCTGTCACATTTGCCGTGTGTGTGTGAACTTTGTAACGACATTGTGTGTGACTCGATTGCAGAAAGGCTTGAATTAACTCCACAACAAATACATCATATAATCATCGGAAAAGTTCTTACTGTAGTTTTTCTCACAAACGTTACTTGAGATCTGCTTCCTTCATGTCTGTCACTGTGCTGTTTATCTGACGCAACCAAGGCGGAGACTGAGACGCACTCTGACAGGCACGTGGGAACGGTGGGCGGGGTGAACTAGCATTAAAGGCACAGGCCACAAAAACAGCTACAGTGTGTTCAGAGCAGAAAATCCCAATATTCAGAAAGGTCTAATAAATAATCTGATGGGTGTTTTGAGCTGAAACTTTACAGACACATTCTGGAGACACAAAAGTCTTATCTTAAATTGAAAAAGGGGTAAAGTAGATGCTCTTTAAATCATTGTTTCTTGAACATATGCAATTGTTGGATAAATGAAACCTTTTTTAGTTGAAGAATTGAGCTATGCAAACTATCGGATGAACGAACAAACAATATATATATAAACAATATATAATAGGCTATATAATATTTGTTCTGCTTCTCTAAATTTATAGTTAGTTATATATTTTATTGATCATAAAGTAAATTCAGTCATCCATTAGCATCCCGTACATAAAATAAAACCTAAAATAAAATTATTCTCATATAGTTTAATATCATATATAGTCATGAACTAATTTATTGCTATCATTTTTTTCATAAGCAAGTGTTGTCTTGATAAATGAACTTATTTAGATGAAAAATAGAATTAATCTGCAAAATAAATTATGATAAAGTATTTATTTTGTATTATTTATGTATTTATTTTACAGTACATTACAAGTATCTGTAATTAAATGACTTAAAATAATAACTAAGGGCTTACTTTACATTTTCAGCAGAGTAGTTTAACTAATAAGTATTACAGTGAATAATTTGACACCCCTCTGCTTGGCACTTAAAAGCCTTAATGTTTTTTTGTATTACTGTACTAATAAAGGGAAAATAAAAGGAAGCCGTGTTTTTGCTGTTTGAATAATTGATGCACTGAGGCCAGTAGTGTGTGAAAATGAAATGCATGATTTTACCCTGTTTGTGCTCTGAGTTTACTGACGACAATAGAAGAGCAGCTAATATGTTGCCATATAACATTTAATAAACACTGGACAAACATATTAGAGTAACCACATCACGATGCACAATTTTGTATGACCTATATATATTGTTAACATAATATCTGCCTAATAGCATGCTCTCAATCATCATATTGTATGTTCTGAAACTACAGATCTTTGATTATAAAACAAAGCTAAATATCATCCTACAAAGACATATTTGAGAGACTGACAGCTGATATTAATATCTTATTATGTAAGTAACCTGCTGTTGTTAATTGTTATGTAAATCTATATATAAAGAGCTGTTTGTGAAGCACAGTTTTTTTCCCTCCATGTTCTCATTAATTCTCATAAAACTGGTGTGTCTGATCTTTTTCTGGTCTTTTCTTTTATTGAAAGTTCATAAACCGTTCCATATAAAACAAAAGTGTTTGTAGTATTACTTCATATGTTAGACTTATATAAATTACTGAAAATATATCCATAGTCAGGGCTGGGCGGTATGACCAACATTTTTGTTTCACGGTATGAGAAAAGAAAGTTTAATTCACGGTAACAATATCTTTCATGATATAGTTTTTTTAAAGGTAGCTATTCCAGGAAATGTACATTTATATAATATTTATATAATAAATAAGCTTCAGTATTCAAGAAAAGTACTTTAAATAAGGCTCTTATTTGAATATTTTTTTTTATTTTTTTATTTATTTTTTTATTTATTAGATTTTTTTTCTCTCAAATAAACAACTATGGTACTGATAAGGGTTGCACGACTACTGGTTTTTGCTAATCGTTTTTTTTTTTTTTTTTTTTTCAAAACAATACTCGAGCTACTAATTAAAAAGACATGAAGAAATCTTACTCGATACACGTTTTATTAATTCATAGCCGAATGCAACAGTTTCATAGGCCTAACATAAATTGCCAAAACATTGATATTACATTTTTTTTTATATTACAGAGTAATATAAAACTAAAAAGCTGCACGCAACATTGTAATCTTAACATCCGCGTCATAGGCTTCCCGTATATGCGAAGTGAACTCCATGTGCATTCTGTAATACTTTAGTAACTTATTAAAGTAACTTTATTATTTAACAAGTTTTAGCAGTAATAAGAACTAAGTGAAACTTAATTACTTAAACCAATTCGGAAAGACTAAAATAGTTCTCGTCAACAATACAATGCATTTAGAAATAGAAGCGCATCCACATGAAAGGGATGCAGGCTTGCTCTTTGCCTTACGGTGTTGCCGGCCAAAGAAAAATTCTTTCACTTTGTGTGCTAGTGGCAGGGACAGCAAGAAATGATTTCGCTAGCTTGGATAGTAGAGGAAACCGATGTTTATTACATGACCACCATTCGAGAGGATTCCCCATGGTCTTCAGGCATCTGAAAATAATCTTGATTTTAATCCTCAATTGTAGTTGGCTGCTTTAACCTTGGATCGTGGTGTTTGTTGGTTACGTTTGTCATTTTGATTTCATTTAGTAAATTGTATTTATGCACGCTCGAGTAGTCTGACAGCGCCGACTAATGGTTGAAGTAGTCGATCGCTCGACTAGTCTATGCAAGCCCTAGGTACTGATTTCTCGTAATGATGTACAGAAGTTTGTTATACATTCTATGCATACGAATTCTTAGAAGCAAAAACAGAAATAAAATATTATAAACCAAGATTAGAAAGACAAAGGCTAATCATGGAGCATCCTTAAGAAAATTCCAGAAAGTGGACCATATGCGCTAAAAAAATTCAGATTTTTATTGTAAATCAAAAGTTAGTTTTTCCAGTTTTCCTGTGGTAAAAGTAAAAAAAAAAGCAAACACGATGTAGCTTTCAGTTATGATGAACACAGTTTCCATAATTATACTTTATTTATAGATAAGGTCTATGGTTCTGCATACAATGACTTGATCTTGCTGGATTTCACTTTACTTCAGGACACATCAATGCTGTTCTGTAGGTCTACTGGAGACATTCAGAAACATTCCTAGCAAATCTAATAAATGTTGGAGACATACTTGTTACATAAACGCACTAAATCACACTTTAGCAGCATATATTTGAAGGTGCGCAAGAAAATCTGCGCTTTAGCACAGTATATTTGAGGGCGGGCAAGAAGTTTTATGCATGAAAAGAGGAAGTCAGCGCACAAGCAATGAGATTTGCATGCTCGTATTACATGAATGCGCTCTCGAATTGTAATACTGCGCTAATGATATTTGTCATTGAAATAATGCCATAGGTAGTTGGAAGATCTCTGTAAAAGGCCTGCCACCACAGCTGGAAAAAATCCTAGAGGAAACACTGATAGTAAACATTTTTGGGCCAAATATATACAAAAATCAAAGTACCCGTTCTTCATCACAATCAAGACAAAGGTCCACTGTACAATTCAGAAGGTGTATATCATTGGGGACATTACAATAGTTTTTCCAATTAATTGTATTTTATTTTTAACCTCATAAATATAGTAAACAAAAAATAATTTTAGATGAACAACAAATTCTACTGTTAGTCACATTTCACAGTTTTGTTGACTTATTATTATACACTTTTCTCAAGTAATATCTTCTCAAAGATATTAAATGTCCCAATTAACAGGAAAATAAAACTTAAATATCAAAATGTAAGTATGTAAACACTTTAAGGAAAAATTGAATTCAAAATGTCTTCAAAAATACAAAATTAGATTAGATCAGATTAGACTCAACTTTTGTTGTCATTACACATGTACAAGTACAAGGCAACGAGATGCAGTTTAGGTCTAACCAGGAGTACAATAGCAGCAAGTGCAGGATATAGGTATAAGTTATAAAGTGCAATTATAGAAGAACTATGGTGATATTTACAGATGGATGTACTATGAACATTATATACAGATTGTATTAGCTATGAACAGAGATTTACAATAGATGAATATACGTACAGGTTGCTATTAATAATCAGAGGTATGCAGCTAGATATGAACAGAATTACAAATGTATATGTACAGTGGGTATGTGCAATTCAAGATGAATTAGTGCCACGTAGTGCGATGAATATGTGCAATTTTAATTGTGTAAATAATAAATATCGCTCAGTGAAATATAAACAACTACAATTCTTGTGTAGATATTGAAATTTAGAGATCACTTCTTGTTGAAAATATGAAGCAATTGGCAACACTGAGTTGGCCACGCCCACTTATTTGCAGTATACATGGAATAAATTATTTTGCACTACATATTTATGGGAAAAATCGTTCCCACTGACATCGTTTCTCTGTATTTTGATCGCTGTAGTTGTGCTCTGAACTATGCTCTTCTTTATCACTGTGAACCATTTTTTACAACTAGATCTTTATCCTTATCTTGCTTGGTGTGAGCGGGCCTTAATGGTCATACAGTCCCTGAACTGCACTTATTAATAAAATGCATATTTAGAATCATATTTCAGAAAGGCTCCATTAATGAATGTAATATTGCACTGGCTGATGTGTTTCTAAGCACAGGAAGTGATCAAAATCCGGCCCACACTGTATCTGTGGGGTGTGGTGGAGGTTTTCCAGAGCAGACGCAGACGGCACAAAGTGACTAAAGAGATGATTTTTCTATTTCTGCCACCTTCTTGGCTCCAAACGCCCCCGGCTGAAGACAGGGAGACGCGTAATCTGTCTTTACCCGAGCGATGTGCTGAAAAGACCCTCGCTAGCTTGTTGCTAGGATACGTGGGCTAGAATTTGGTGCTCGTGTCCCGCCGGCTTTGCTTTCCATTCATACTCTCTTGTGTGTCTGTGTGTGTGTGTGTGTGTGTTCTCGTGCTCTGTTATGTGTGATTTCCATATGGTGTGTGTTGTTCTGGAGCACATATACAATGTGTGAGAGGTCCATCAGGGTCTCAGTAGCCCAGGTTTTGATGAGAGACTCTTGATGAGGCTCTGAGTCTGTTCTTGAAGTGTGGTTTGATGGAAATGAGCTGCTGTATTATGGGCTGCGCAGGATTGTTTTTTTCCGGTCCCGCCCATGTTTAAAAGCACTCTGCTTTCTGAATGAACTTTTTTTTTTCTTTTTCTTTTTTTTCTGTAGATCTGATGCCATAAAATGTATACCTCATTTCCGAATTCTTGCATTGAAGTTTCTTTAAAATGAAGAGAGAGAGGCTTGGGATGAAGATATAAAATGTTTGCAATCAATCAATCAGTCAATTTATAGCCAGCATTTTATATTTTCATTTGTATCAATGAATATATTTTCTTTTCGTTTAATTTAATTTCTATTTTCTATTTCTATTACATTTTATTGGGTCACTATTTTAATGTACGCTTCAAATCAATCAATAAATCAATCAATCAATAAATACATTTACGGCCAACGTTTTATATTTTCACCTATATAAATAATTATATTATTTTCTTATATATAATTATATTATAAGGCTCACTTTATTTGAATGTACAGTTCACACTATTAACAAACCATTAGCTAAGACTCTTATTTCAATATACTCCTAATTATATGCTTATTAATAGTTAATAAGGTAGCTGGGTTTGGGTATTCCTTAGGATTAGGGATGTGAAATAAAATCATACTTTAAAAGTGCCAATAAACAACAGTTCATATCTTAATAATATGCAGGTAATTAGCCAGGAGTTAATGGTGTGAATTGTTACACAAACTAAATAAATTTATTGATTCAGTTAGTTAGTGTTGTATTTGTTTTATCAAGCTACAGAATTTGTTTAACATTTTACTATCAACTCAAAAAAGGTAATTGCTAGCTGAAATCTTTTTTTTATTTAACGATTTTAAAACGTTTTGCTGAAATTAAAGTCTAAGATTGTCAGGAGTGGCCTGTTATTGTCACATCACCATTAAAGGGGTGGTCCACTGCGATATCATATGTTAAACTTTAGTTGATGTGTAATGTAGCTGTGTGAACATAAACAACATCTCTGAATGTAAGACGCTCAAAGTTCAATGCAAAGGGAGACATTGGCTTTTACAGAGTTAGCTTAGCAAAGCCTACAGCGAACGAACTTTGGGGACTACAAAAAAAATACATCCGGGCTGATGAGATCACAAGGGTTTTCGGTTACACGCATTTACCACGCACACACCCTGCGCACACCCACCTCGAAGTGGCCAGAGGCACTGTAATACAGCAGTGAAAGCTAAAATGCCGTCCAAACGCTGCTATTTCCACAGAGCTTCTTCTGTTTCTGTATTTGGGCTTTCAAAGGACACGACACAAAGAGAGAAGTGCTTACAGATTAATTTTAATTATGTTCCAGAGAATTATATAAATGTATATAGCAAGCATTTGACAAAGAAGAACTTCCAGAATCTCTCCCAGTTCAGTGCTGGATTCAGCTAAAACTCCTCAAAGGAGCAGCTCCAACAAGCAGAAGCTGTGGACTGTGAGCCACAACCTGTAAGTTTTCTTAATCGTTAAAACTGATCTATGACATGCAGTTTCTAGCATTAACGGTATGTTGTAGCAAGGATGTAAACAACGGGGAATGCTGTTTGGCACCGCTAACAATTTAGCTACAAATTCATATTTATCAGTCAAACCGCTGTAAACAGCCACAATCTTCACCAGCGCTGCACTGTCTCTCTATGCGGCTGCGTTCCCTGCGTTCTACATCTCAGATAATAAAATTGCAAAACATGTGAACGTTTCATATTACTTACACATGCTTATTCCGGATATATGTGAAAGACATGTAACGCGTAGAGTTGAGAGAAAACAACAACATTATAACTCGCCTAACTCGTGTTGCAGCAGAAAAATCAATCAAAGCTCACGCGGTTCGTATTCCACATCTCGTGCTTTATTCTCCTGTCAACAGCGTCACTGTGTATTACAGAAAAACAACTTAATTCAAGCATCAGAGAAAAATAAAAATAAACATCGGCCCGTGCACATACGCTTCTCGTGTTACAAGCGTCTACAGACTGTTCTCTTTCTCTCTCTCTCTC
>CAIGQV010016645.1:31427279-31456225 GCA_903798115.1 Danio jaintianensis | reverse complement strand
ACACAATCAACACCAAGAACACTGGAGGGAGCACAACAACAAGAAAACCAAAGTTACACACAACACAGGAATACACAATCAACACCAAGAATCGCTAATAATATTTTTCAACAACAATTTCAAACTACACGCCAACCAACTCCCTCTCTGCTCTCCTCGACCGTTCAACTTTTTAAAGGAGGCCCTACGCCACTCCAGCCAATCCCCGGTGACGTTGCCAACGTAATTAGGGCGGGACCTGTGACGAGGGAAAAAGCTGTAAAGAAAGAGAGAGAGAGAGAGAGAGAGAGCACACGGGAAACAGAGACACACACAGACTTGCGAGCGCAACAATGTATATAGTTTATGTATTTAGTCATACATGCACACAATGTATATACACATTTATAGTAATTCAATTAATGTACATATAATTTTTGGTAAAACAATCGATGCGCACATTGTACAGTACATAATTACAATTTATTTTGTAATTATAAATGAGCTTTTTTCTATATATTTTCAGTTTTTAACTCGTGTCTATGAATAACAAAAATGTAGTTATTCAACATTTTTTTGTATATACAATTTTTTAGATTTGTAGTTTTTAGTGCATCCCATTTATTTATTGTATTATTTCTCATGTCTCATTGTATATCTGGGTTTCTCTTTCTTTTCTCAGAGATATTAGACCAGAGAATGTGCTGATCGACCGCACGGGTCACATTAAACTGGCAGACTTCGGATCGGCAGCGAGACTGACTGCTAACCGAACGGTAATGAGTGTGAAGACATTATTCAGAGAGAAAATCTTTCAGTTCAGGAAAGACTGATCATCTTATGCATTCTGAATTATTGAAATATGTGGTCTGTATATAGATTATAACAATGTTCCCACAGGTTTTTGGAATAGCATGTACTTTTAAAAGTTTTATTTCAGACATTGAAAGTGAGAGAATGTGTATTTATGTATTTTTTTGTCCAAGTCATGGAATATCAGGGATTTTTATTTTACTTTTTATTCAGTGCCATATTTATCATATTGTTTTAAGTGTTTTGCCTACTGTTAATACTTCAGCTGTTTTTCACTGCCATTTTAGTTATGTCCCACAACCAAAAATGTCTAATTATTGCAGCCTAAAATGACTGCTGATTTTCCATTTTGTTTTCTCAAAATTAGCAGCAGTATTTGTGCCATTTCTTGTGTTTTTTGACTGAAAACACACACAAATTTTACATTCTTCATTGCTTTTTTTGACCTCAACAACCGTTAGTCTCTGTATTTTATATAAAGTGACCGCTAAGAGAAACAAAAAAAAAACTCTTAGCCATTAAAAGCTTACTCCATCATATCTGATGAACAAACAAAACTTAAAATCTCTTCAACGGTAGCATTAGAAAAATCATGCTAAAACTATTATTTTAGCTATCGATACAACAAAACTAACATTGTTTAAATGGGCTTTGGCAGAACGCATGTCGCGATTTAATGTCAAATAATGTGTTTAAAGCAGGTCAAACAGCGAAGAAGCACAGTGCTGTGCCAATAATGTGATGAATATGATGTTACTTGTTATAAAACAATGCAGATTATCTGGAAGGAATTTGAACAGTGTTCTGCAAGCTCCTCTAAATCATTTGCTTGACTTTGCATTAAATTCAGCATTTGGAGAATCACAATATTCTGGATGGTCTGCTCAACACAGCTATGACTTGTTTTCTGTTCAGTATAGGTCATGGATATTTAGCTTTTTAGTCACAGAAGGTCAGACATTTGGCTTACAGTGGGAATCCTGATTATTTTTGTCAAGATATGTCATTAGACCGTTTTATTGTTAATTGCAGGTGTACCTATATAACATCTAGGGAGCGCATGAGGAGTTGAGTTTATAGTAACATGTTTGATAGCACTGTCGCAGAAGTATATAAATAAAAAATATGTCTGAGCGAGCAATGTTTATTTTCCACAGTGTACGTTTATCAATGTTCCCCAAGAACATAAGTGTACCCAAATTAGCCCAACCACTAGTTTTGAGTGGTGGTCCCTTAGCCAGATGTATAGGGCCATACCAATAAAAATACAAATTCAAACTAAAAACAATACTCAAAAGAATGACAAACAACAACAACAACAACAACAATATCAAAAAGCCTAGTGTTCCCAATGTTGATTATTAAGAAGCCATTTCTTGCAGACAGTATTTCCACACTTGGTTAGATTAGTTTGTGTCTTTACATTGAAATGCTGCTATGAACACAGTTCTTTATGTGTTTTCAGCTATACATAGTTCTCAACACATTGCTGTAGTGTTTTCCCTTCCAATTATCTTTCCTTTAACTTTCTAAAGTTGGTTTTAAAGTCTTAAATTTATCTTCGCAAACCCTTTTAGTTTTTAAAAGGTTTTGGAGGTCAGAGAATTAGATTTTTGTCTTACAGTGGAAACCCTGTTATAATACAGTGTAAGAGCATCATTTAATTGTGATGAATTGATTAATTGAATTGTGGGTTGTCATTTGGCGTAGGTGACGTCCTCCAAACTCCCGGTGGGAACTCCAGACTTTCTGGCCCCTGAGGTCCTGTCGGCGCTTAGCGGAGGGTCAACATGCAGCTTCAGCCCCGAGAGTGACTGGTGGTCTCTGGGGGTCATTGCTTATGAAATGATCTACATGAAATCACCCTTCGCTGATGGCACGTCCACAAAAACCATCAACAACATCATCAACTTTCAGGTAAATCCAGCAGCTTCTGTCAACCCTATAATGCTGTCAGAATGATTTTCTTTTATTGAAGATAATGGTGTCATTATTCAAAAGTGTCATTGTTTTAAAGTTGATTAACACATTTAATTGTTTACAAAGATTTTCAGAACAATTTTCTACAAGCACAAAACCAAAATGATCTTAGATTGTATACAAAAAATATATAAACACACAAAACAACAAAAAAACAACAGCAACAAAACAAAGAAACAACAAAAAAAGCAACAACAAAACAAAAAAGAAACTACTACAAAAAAAACCCCCACAAAGAAACAACAAAAAAAGAAACAAAAAAGAAAAAAACAACAAAATTAAAAAAGAACAACAACATTTCTTGAACGTAACTAAAAGCAAGGAGATGGTGGTGACTTTTCTGGCAAGCAGAGGGACCCGGCTACAGCAGTTACCACCTACACTCATGGAAAACCTGTGGAGCTAGTTGAGGAGTATAAATATTTGGGTACTATCTTCGACTGCCAGCTGAATTTTAATTCTAACACTGAGGAGATTCTTAAGAGGTGCCAGCAGCGGCAGTTATCTCCTTAGGAAACTTAGTTCCTTTGGAGTCTGTAAGGACATTCTGTTGTCTTTTTAAAATTCTTTTATAGAGAATATTGTCACATTTTCCATTTCTTGTTGGTTCCATTCTATTAATTTACAGAATAGAAACCGGCTACAAAGTGTTGTTACAGTGTGTTCTAGGATAATTGGATTGCCTGTAAGATCTGTTTCATGCATATGTGATCAACAGACTCTTAGGTTAGCAAGCATGATTATTAAGGACCACTCACACATTCTTCATTCAGCATTTGAGTTGCTCCCCTCTGGACGACGGTTTCGTTGTACTGGGTGTAGAACTCAGAGAAGGAGAGCCACTTTTGTTCCTAAAGCTATTTTGCTTTTAAATTCCAAAAGTAACACACTCAAACTGTAACAATTTTCAGTACGCATTTTAGATATTTTTAATCAATATACTTGTTATTTATTGTTGTTATTTATTTATTTGTATATTGTGTTTGCGTGTTAATATCATTGTTTTCTTTTGGTGCTGCTCCATAGGCCATGAATTGCCTCTAGGGGATAAATAAAGTTTGAATTTTTTATTTAATTGAATTGAACAAAACAGACAAAAATAAAGTTCACTTGAACATGCAGCAGATACACTACAGCAGCGGTGCCCAAACTCCGTCCTGGAGGACCAGTGTCCTGCAGATTTTAGCTCCAGTTTGCGTCAACACACCTGCACGAATGTTTCTAGAAAGCCTAGTAAGAGCTTGATTAGCTAGCCCAGGTGTGTCTGATTGGGGTTGGATCTAAATTTTGCAGGACACCGGCCCTCGAGGAACAAGTTTGGGCACCCCTGCACTACAGTGCTTCCCACAGGTTTGAAATATATTTGCGGTGGTGGCCGGATTGAAACACACCATTTACCCACAGCACATAAATAGTTAACTATATGTGACAAACAAAACATAATCTTTTTATTTATTTATAATTTTTTTCCGGGGTTTTTACCTTTAATGGATAGGACAGTAGAGAGTATTGACAGGAAAGCGTGGGGAGCAGAGAGAGGGGAAGGATCGGCATCATCGGGAATCAAACTCGGGTCGCCGCGAGATCCGGAGTGCATGTGTCAACGCACTAACCACTACGCCACTGGCGCCGACAAAACATAATTAAATTTTTAACAATTTTATTTATTGTGACACTGTTATACACTGCTTCTTTTCAATGGGTTAAAGTAAAAAAAGACTTGAAAATAAACAAAAATCCACTATTTCTCTTACTTTTATGCTATTTAGGACCATGTGCACCCACTGACATGTCAAATCTGCTTCTCTCTCTCTCTCTTTCAAGTTCAAAGCAAACTTGAATGCCAAAGCATTTTAGATATGCATATAAAATAGCCTATTTAATATATTAACATCATCAAATTAATAAAATAATCAGCAAATGAGAAATAAATGACAGAAAAGGGAATAAAAACAGACAATATCTCTGAAAAATATCATTAATTACAAGATTAAAACTTGTAGATTATTTAAATAAGGGAAATGTGTTGATTTAAACTAATGGTGACACAGTTTCAATTTACCAGAACTTCTATGTTAAGCTGCTTTGACTCAATCTACATTGTAAAAGCGCTAGAGAAATAAACATGAATATATTTTGCAGCGGGCTGCACGGTGGCACAGTTGGTAGCACGTTCGCCTCACAGCAAGAAGCCGCTGGTTCGAGCCTCGGCTGGGTCATTTGGCGTTTCTGTGTGGAGTTTGCATGTTCTCCCCGTGTTGGCGTGGGTTTCCTCCGGGTGCTCCGGTTTCCCCCACAGTCCAAACACATGTGGTATAAGTGAATTGGGTAGGCTAAAGTGTGTGAATGAGTGTGAATGGGTGTTTTCCAGTGATGGGTTGCAGCTGGAAGGGCATCCGAGGCGTATGCTGGATAAATTGGTGGTTCATTCCACTGTGGCGACCCCAGATTAATAAAGGGACTAAGCCGAAAAGAAAACGAATGAATGAATATTTTGCAGCCAGTTTAGACCAGTTATTTCGTCCTCTCCGGGTATATAGTGAAGTTTTTCTGAATCGTTTAGATTAAAGAATCTACTATTGTGCACGCTGTCAGCTGTGAAGCAAGAGGACAGTCTTTAATAAAAGAGTAATGCAAAAACAACACACACGAGCTTTAGAAAGCAAAAGTTGAATTCCAAACATTTTAGGAGATTTAGAAACCCAGGCCGGATACATTTTTTTTTATTCCAAAAAGGCGCGTCTCTGTTGGTCTTCAGAGCACAAGAGACGGTCTGTGGGAGTGCTGACAGGTCTCGCACACACAGAATCAAACAATTAAACGAGAGAAGATTTTCCACCACTTAATCAATCGCGGATGTTTGGTTATATTAGGTGGATACAAAAAAAGTGTAAAAGGATGTTAATAATAAAAAAATGTGTGACTAAATATACCTAAAAATTACTTATGTGACTAAATATACTTATTTGCCCACCCAAGTAAAGACTGTGTGGGAAGCACTGCACTAAAAATGTACACCTTAAAGTCTTACTCGGTCAAACTAAAAAGCATTAAAAATGGAGTTGGAAAATAAGAGTAAAATTGTTCTTGATTCTTAAGTGCCCTCTTGAAAAGATAAGGAAGGGACAAAGCCATTTTTCTAAATGTGATGTTTTTATGCATGCGTTTTGTCCACAGCGGTTTCTGAAGTTCCCAGATGAGCCCAAAGCCAGTGCTGGGTTCATGGACCTCCTCCAGAGTTTATTATGTGGATCTGCAGAGCGTCTGGGATATGAAGGCCTGCGTTCACATCCTTTCTTCTCCTCTGTTGACTGGACAAACCTGAGACACGGTAAGATGAGTATAAAAATGCATTTGAGCAATTATAGCGTTTTGGATGTCACATTTGCAGTAAAAATTGAAAGTATATGTTAACATTATATTGAAACATCTCTTTATATTTTCCAAAACCACTAACCACAGAGATATGGCATCAGAAAATATCAATCTGTAAACGTGTTTTATATTTTAAATGAGGGAAATAAGCATGCGTTATGGATGTGGCCAAAAAAGTCTGTGAGTTTACAGTATACAACATAGAAATTCAGTGAATTAAACTGCACAACCCAAAAGAAATAATGCTGATCAACAGGATAAGAGTCGGCTCACTGTAGAACAAACATGATTGAGTTTATTTTATTTGACATTTTTGCATTTATGAGGAAAAAACTTGGTTATGGATGTGACGGATGTGAAATTGGCACTTGTGTTGGAGGACCAGGAGTGCCGGTTAGAAATAAAATTAAGAATCATATTATTAATTTAATAACTTTTTCTATATATTTTTTTACTTTCTTTATTGTCCACAAGTGGAAATTCATCTTTGGCTTCACCACACAACCACATCAGCGTTCACATTACACACATCACAGAAAAACCAGGCAACACAAATACATTCAATGTCATCACATACATCACATTAAAAACTCTATTTAAAACCCTGTACATACTTAGAACCCAGTATTTTACATTCTAATGGCAGTCGGCACAAAGGACATTTGATACACATTTTTCTTTACTTGAGGTTGCCTAAAACGTCTTTTTGATGGCAAGAGCTAAAATTTTATATTTAAGGGATGGGAACAATCTTCAATAATAACATGTGCTTTCTGTTTAATTCTCATTGAATAAATTTCATTTGGTTGTCTTTGTGCTTTACCTACAATTGCACTGGCAATTTTTACTACTGGACACAGTTTTTGCTTTTCCTTAATTGGCAACAGTCCATACCATGCAATCATGTTAAAACTCACAACACTTTCAACCAAGTTCTTGTATACCATCTCCAGAACATCTCGACTCACACCAAATTGTTGTAACCTCCTAATGAGATATAATCTCTGCATTGCTTTTAAAAAAAATGCGCTCTGCATTTGCAGCAAATGGCAATCCACTATCAATAAATGTTCCTAAATATTTAAAACATCCAACTGTCTCTATTTCATGTCCCTCAAGGACATGCTAATTTATATAACTATAGTACAAGGTATCTCCTTCTGTTCCTGTTTTAGTCAACCGGCCAACAAGTGCCATATCATCTGCGTATTTAAATAACTTAAAACCTAAATCCTGGATCTTAAGTTCATTTGTGTAAAGAGAAAAAAGTAAGGGTGATAAAATGCTTCGTTGTGGAACTCCTGTATTTACAATCATTGTTTTAGCATAAAAAAAGTATATAAATAAATCACAATTTAAATGAGCAAATAATGGACCAATAAATAGACATATTTAAACGTGTTTATTTAAATTGTGGATTTAAATGTCATTTAATAAAGCAATAAAACAATGCATTTACATGTGTTAATAAATAGACAATTTTATAAACGTTTATTAAATTAATGTTTTAAATCGCTGATTAATCAAACAATAAAGTATATTTGTAGATCATTTTAAATGCATTTAAAAGCACCATTTAAATAGCTTTTTTAAAAAGCCATTTGACAAATTGTTTTTCTCTATTTGACAATTGCTTTTCTTTTTCTTTTGCCACATGCTTTTCTCAAGTTGAAAATAAATCGAGTTTAAAAATGCCATTGGACAGTCCACAAGTGAGATCAACCAATTAACTTTCACCTCAAGTCGTGCTAAACCCAGCTAAAAAATGAAACGCACACTGTCATTGGACTGAGAGAAAACTGTAGCTCATTTTTGGTAAATCAGATTTGGTAAATTGTTTGAAAACATTGACATTGAGTATTTTTACAGTACTGTAATATACAAGCCTGCACAATAAACTTAGGGTTTCGCTATTTTGGAGAAAACCTTAATTTTTTCATGGTAAATTTGACATTTGCATGGAATTGTTCATCTGTATTCTCCTCATCAATGTGTTGGCAACATAATTATTCAATGTTAATTATGGGTTATTAATCATTAGACTGATCCCAGCTATTTCTGTAGCCTGTAAAGTATTCACTACTGTAATTCCTTTATTTTATAGTGTGCTTGGATGTGTCGCTGCTAGTGTTGGGGGGAAAAGGAATATACAGTTAAAGGCAAAACTACTTTGTCTTCATTTGTTTCATTGTATGTTTGTTAATGCAATGTTTTTTACATGAAAATAGCCGTTGTTGTTGCTGACATGGCATTAAATACAAATATATGATGATAAACCGTAATATAGGCTTAAAATTAAATATAAAAAAGAAAAATCACAAGATTAATCACAAGCGAATAATTTTGACTTTACCTTTATTACAATCTCAATTCACTTAAAAAAGCTGCTAAACATATTACTTGATTACTTTTTAAGGAGAGTAATGTAAAAGTATGTGTTTTTTTATTATTATTATTATTATTATTGTTATTATTATTATGGTTATTATTATTGTTATTAATATTATATTATTATTATCACGTTTTTTACCCAACACTGCTTGCTGCACAGATTGTTCTGCAGGTTTAAGTAAAACACCAGATCTGAATTAATTCATTAAGCCTGTGGCGTAAAGCTCAGAGTTTCATCTGAATCTGCTTTAAGACTTTAGGACTATTAGATTAGATTAGAGATTTGCAGCATTAGCTGAAATCAGGGCATTAGTACTTTATAACAGTAAACACTCTATTTTGCATAGAGATTTTCTATTATTATCAGTGTTGCAAAGAACTTTTGTGGAAACTGAGATATAAAAGCTAAGAAAGACAGTGTTTATGAAGTATTTTTGATATAGAAATGTTTTGTAATGTTATGAATTACGTTATAAAGTTATATAGGCCTGCAGCTATGCATTATTTTAATAATCGATTAACCTACCACTATAATCGATCAATTAATCAATTAATCGGACAAGCTTTTCCAGTTTTCTTTGCAGATCTTGTGACTGAAATGCAAGAGAGCAGTAAGCAAATTAAATCAACTTTATACAGATAGGAACTGATGTGTAAATGTATATATTTTTTTTTAAATGATGCGTCGATTACTACAAATTTATCGATCATTTTTTGTAATAATTGGACTACAAGTTTCAGCCCATAAAAACATTTTACATCTATGTTATAAGGTTTTTACTGTCAGATGATTGCTGGAAAGCATCATACACTACCATTTAAAAGTTTGGGGTTCGATTTCTTTCTTTTTGTTACTCAAGGGCACATTAAATGGATCAAAGTGACAGTAAAGACTTTAAACATGTTTTAAAAAGATGTCTGCTTCAAATGAATGATGCTCTTTTCAATGTTCTGTTCATCAGAGAATACTAAAAATGATGTTAAAATTATGCAGTTCTGCACCACGTGAATAAATTAGGGTTTAAAATGTTCTCAAATAGAGAACCGTTATTTTAAGACTGAATTATAATTCATACTTTTACAGTTTTCTGAATCTTTGATCAAATAAATGTAGGCTTAGTGAGCAGAAGACTTAATTAAAGATTAAAAAAATCTTAATTATTTCAAACATTTGACTGGTAGTGCACATTGTTGGACGTCCAATAGACATAATTGTTTTTATACCGTACAAACTGTATTTTCTATCGCTCTGCACCAAACTCTACACCTTATACACCTTACAGGAAATTGTGTGCATATTTACTTTGTGTACTTTGTGTCAGAATTATTCGCCCCCCTGTTTATTTCCCCCCCCCCAGTTTCTGATTAACGGAGAGAAGATTTGTTCAACACATTTCTAAACATAATAGTTTTAATAACTCATTTCTAATAACTGATTTCTTTTATCTTTGCCATGATGACAGCACATAATATTTGACTAGATATTCTTCAACTCACTTCTATGCAGCTTAAAGTGACATTTAAAGGCTTAACTAGGTTAATTAGGTTTACTAGGCAGGTTAGGGTAATTAGGCAAGTCATTGTATAACAGTGGTTTGTTCTGTAGACTATCGAAAACAAATATTGCTTATGGGGGCGAATAATATTGACCTTAAAATGGTTTTTACAAAGTTAAAAACTGCTTTTATTCTAGCCGAAATAAAACAAATAAGACTTTCTCCAGAAGAAAAAATATTATCAGACGGATACTGTATGTATGTATGTGTGTACGGATACACCTTCTCCTTGTAATACCTGTATCATACCTATATCATTATACAAATTAGTGTCACAAATGTCAAACACGCACGCACGCACGCACGCACGCACGCACGCACGCACGCACGCACACACACACACACACACACACACACACACACTCCTCTGGGGGCCAGCGTGTGGAATTAGTCAGATTATGCAGTGTGCAGGTGTTCTCACAGAGAGAAGCTCCTCAGATAGTCACACAGCCAAACCATAATGAGATAACACACACGCACGCACGCACACACACACCGAGAGAGAGAGAGACAGATTTCTTGAGTTTCCTGCAAGATTCAACCCTTGATCCTCTCTCATATGAACAACTTAACACAAATTCGTGTGATTTAAAGGCCAAACACAAAACAGCCAAACCATAATGGGATAATGCGCACACACACACACACGCACACGTGGGTAGTTTTGGAATCCATACATTCATTCATTTTCCTTCAGCTTAGTCCCTTTATTCATCAGGGTCACCACCACGGAATGAACCGCCAACTATTCCAGCATATGTTTTATGCTGCGGATGCTTTTCTAGCCGCAGCCCAATACTGGGAAACATCCATTCACACACACACACTCATACACTACGGCCAATTTAGTTCATCAATTCCCCTATAGCGCATGTGTTTGGACTGTGAGGGAAACCGGAGCACCCGGAGGAAACCCACGCCAACACGGGGAGAACATGCAAACTCCACACAGAAACGCCAACTGACCAGCTGGGACTCGAACTAGTGACCTTCAGTGCTAACCACTGAGCCACCGTGGCGCCCAGTTTTGGAATTGTCTCCAAGATAAAACATTTAAAAAAATATATATTTTCCACTCATTGCGGATCTTTATATTATGTTGTAATGAAGTTAATGAAGTAAAATTGAGATTTAACATGGCTTAACAGGTTTGAATTTAACATTATCTTTGCAGACAACAGTGTAGATTGTTATAATGTTGTTGATATTCTAAACCTATATTTCCCACTGGTGTGTTTTAAAGAGTGTCTCAGGTTTGCGTGTTGCTCTTCCAGAAAAAATATCCAGAAAATGAACAAAAGTGCAACAGAAACCTCTTGTTGCTGTTATTGTTGCTGATATTGCATCACATGCAGAAACAGAAGAAAACCTGCACTATTGAACAATAGGGTCTCCACCAAAGGGAGATTTTTTTTTGGGAGTACCAGAACTACAAATGTTGGAACGTGGCTCATTTTGCTCGGGTTATACTGTAAAATGTGCCAAAGCTGTGTCCCATCTTGCTATTCTGCATCGATCCATTGTTTGAGTTGTTCTCTGATATCTAGGCATGTGGCTAGAGTAAGTGATGGTTTTACAAGCCTATTTATATTCCTAGAAATTGGCCCTAGAGTGAAAGCTCAGTTTTGACCTTATTTGGAAGGGTCATGAATATTAATGAGTCCCCCTCTTCATTCATTCACTGTTTCTGCTATCTCTTTTGGGAAAGTCTTGAAACAAAGATTAGATTGCAATTACCTTTTCATATTGGAATTACATTCATTATACTGATTGTGCTAATTAATTTTGTCACTGTTTTGGAGCACACTAGCTAATAGATATCCTTAAAACCAGGGGTCGTCCAAAACATTTTTTTTTATGAAGGGCCAAAAGCCAAACTTGATTGAGGGCTGTGGGCCGAAGTTAAATATACAAACGTATTACGTTAAATTTGCATAATTTATTTCCTAATATTTAAAAATAACTAGAAAACATTGCTTTAAATCATATTAACTAATGCAGTACCATTTTAAACATTTTATAATGAACTTATTACTGTTAAAACATAAACAATCCCGTTTATAACACAATGGAGTTCAATGCTGAATACACTAGTCGAGCTGCTTCTGCCTTTGTTAGCCGATGACTTGTGCATTGTCCTTTATCTGTCAAGTGACAGTATTTACATTTTAAAAGTCTGATTCATTTACAAATTTAATTGAATTGTTCAGTTGGCTTTTTAGCTCAGCAATAAAACAAAGAAACAAAACATTGTATTCGCACAAACCAGCTCCCCATTATTCTCCCTCTCTTTCAGATGTGATGACCCTACTTTGGGCATCTTTGCTTAAAATTAACATACTGATACTAACATCTAAAAACATGTATGTAATGAATTTCTTAAAGACTAGGCTACAGGGCATCTGCGTGTCTAGAAATCTGCATGTTTTTTTAGCCGATCGTGAAATCTGTTTATTATCTTTTGTAAATGTGTGTAAATATTAGTAATATTAATATTAATTTCAGTAATATTAGTATCTAATATGCAAATGTGTCTGATTTATTTACAATACAGTTTGTAAAGTAATATTTTCTGTCCTTTTAGTAGATCTGTTATACAAAAGACTTGCTTTGTTCTTGTTTTTAAACTAATTGGATTTGCATTGTAATCCTTAAAGGTGCTGAATGTAAGTTTTTGACTCTTCTAAAGCATATAAATACCGTAGTATGTTTGCAGATATTTCAGAAACATGCTGAGTGAACATTCATGTTTATCTGAGAAACAATGCTGAAGACAGATATTCTGCTTTGAACATGTGCGTTACGTGCCGGAACGGCTGTCTTTGATTTTTTCATTTAACCCGCCCACTGCCAGTTTAGCCAATTATATTTCAGCACTCCGGGTTGCCAGTTGGTGGAAAACAGCATATTTCATTCATTCAGTCATGAAGGCTGTGTAAGCATGCGTCCGTGACCGAAATGCGACCTCCGGTGGACAGTAGCAGACTCCGAAATGAGACGCAGATTCAGAGTTCCACATGAGGTGGTTATTAATTAGCCAATAATATAAATATTACGAGTGTAAACATTAGGTGAGCAGGTTACATTGTAACCCCGTGTCCTAACAATACTCTACGTGACGAGATTTGCAGTGATGAGCAATTTGGCTGTTTGCACCAGACGAAACACCACAGAAGTGTAAATACAGCCATTCAGAAGCACAGAATAGTGCACTCACTGCACTCTGTTGAAACGGTAAGGTTTATAATCGAATTAATACATATTAAACCTCTTTAAAATTATTAAATGTACGTTAACTTTAACATTATTAAATGTCATGTATTCATTCATTTTCTTTTCAGCTTAGTCCCTTTATTAATCAGGGGTGACTGTGGCAACCCCTGATTAATAAAGGGACTAAGCTTAAAAGAAAATGAATGAATGAATGAATGAATTAAAATGTCATGTAAAATGGCATTCAAACTCACATTATTAGCATTTAACACTGAATAAAGCACATGAGGTGTACCTGAGCTGATCATTGTCAGTTTATCCTGTTGTTCAGCTGTGAGAAATAGAAGCCGTTTCTAAAATATAAATTTCAGGTGTTGGTTAGAACAAAAACTCCTTTTAATATGGAAAGATTCCTTCTATCGTGTGCCGCTGCTTTTAGTTAGAACATGGTTTAAATCAGCCTTTAGGCTTGACAGTCAGGCACGCTGCTGTTATTGTCCTCAATCTGGCAACCTGCACTAGCGTGTTTTGAACCAAGAGTGCAATACCTAGATCAACCACTGGGTGTCAAACTTACATACTGCATCTTTAAATAAAAGTTTAAAAAGTTATTAATTAAGTTTTTAGTTGCTATCCTACCAAAACCATTCGGCGTAAATCTGCAGATTTTTATATTTTTCAACTAAATTCTGTGCAGAAATTGCAAAAAACAAAAAAAAAGTCTGCATATTCTGTCTGGCCCTGCTTAGGACGAGCATCTAAAAAATTTCATTTTAATTTCATGAGACATTTAACATTGCTCTCAAATCTACACACAATACAGTATTTGAATGTTCACACGGGGTGAAAGCATGAATTTAATCCTTGCTCATATAGTGCATGTCTTTTGCAAGGCTTTTATCACACGAGTGCTTTAACACGGCGTGTACGGTTCAAGTTCAGCTTTAAAAATGTGTCTCAAGGTCTTGCATTTCATCCATTCCGCTGTGATTATATTTAACAATCTGCACTTCAGCGAGTGAGTCATCTGATCTGATTCAGTGATTCAAACAATGTGTGATTCAGATTGATTCTAATGGCTTCTTGAATAGAGCTGTGCTGATTGAAGCTGATGAATAGAGTGGTGTGTTTTTGTGCGTTGCTTTCTTTCTTTCTTTCTTCTCCCAGTGCGGATGTTGATTAATTATTGTCTGTGAATGATGTTGCAGCACTCAGTCTTTCACACACAATGCACAAGATCACAGCTTTAAAGTGCTTTAGTTTTTGTGGCTGCAGATACACTGATTTTTACACACTTACAATGCTTTATATTTACTACTAAAAGGATGTAGTCATTATTGAATGAAATGGTATTTGCTTAAAGTATAGTTGTTTATTAATTTGCTTTTAGAAATCATATAGTACTGGTGATTATTAGTGGAATTTGTGGACAAATGAAAGTGTTAATAGAGTTGTTTATGTTATGAAAAAGACGTTACAGCATACAAACTTATTTGTATGATAAAAGCTTGTTACATTATTTACAGGGTCTGTATGTCAAACATGTGTATTATATATGAAAAAAGTATCATCTAAAATGATGATTTTCTTCATTTTGTATTTAAATGAGCTTTATTTGCATAACTTCAAGTTTGGAACAGGTAACAAGTGCAGGTAACTGAATTCTGAATTAACTGTAATCGATGAAGTTCTTTATCGGGGATGCCAGATAGGAGAGAGTTACAGGAATCAATCCGTGATGTAACTAAAGCATGAACAAGCACTTCAGTACTTTGTTGAGATGGTGAAGAGCGAAGTCTTGCAATGTTATGCAATTGTAAAAAGGCAGAATGTGAGATATTACTAATGTGAGAGCATACCATCCAGTATAACCCCAAGACTTTTCAGATGGGTTGAGAAATTGGCTGGGGAGTTATCAATGAACAGGGTCAAAGATGGAGCTTTGGATAAAACAGACCTAGAGCCAACCAGAGGGGCTTCAGATTTACTGGCATTTAACTTTAAGAATTTATTAGTCATCCATATATTAATGTCCTGTAGACATTTAGTAGGGTCAGAAGGGGGGTGAGATGATTGTAGGTTTTGTAAACCTATTCAGTTCAATTGAACTTTATTTCTCTAGCGCTTTTACAATGTGGATTGTGTCAAAGCAGCTGAACATAGAAGTTCTAGTAAATTGAAACTGTGTCAGTCCAGTTTTCAGAGTTAAAGTTCAGTTTAGTTCAGTTCAGTGTGGTTTAATGTTCACTGCTGAAATTTCAAACACTGTAGAGCAAATCCATCAATGCGCAGCTCCACAAGTCCCAAACCAACCAAGCAAGCCAGTGGCGACAGTGGAGGAACAAACTTCACCAATTGAGGAAAAACCAGGCTCAGTTGAGCATGACCATTTCTCCTCTGGCCAAACTTCTTGTGCAAAGCTGCGGTCTAGGAGCTGGACGCTGGAGAACGCTGGACGTCCATAGTGGAGATATAAACTTGTGTATCATCTGCATAAAAATGGAAATTAATGCCATAAGAATGAAATGTATGACCTAGAGGTAAAATATAAATGATAAATAAAAGTGGACCCAACACTGACCCTTGAGGAACACCATGAGTAACTGAAACAGTTATTCAAGTTGACTTGTAGAGTATTGCCAAAGTGATTATAACATACATAAAAAGAAAACAAGAATTGATCTGTAAAATAATGAAGTCAACAGGTACAGTTATACTATATACTAGGGATGTTTAGATCTGATCACGTGATCGGAAATCGGGCCCGATCAAGCGGTTTCAGACTCGATCGGAATCGGACGTTACCTCCCGATCAGGACTCGAATATATATGTATATATAGTTCTAATTATTTTTGAACACATCTATAGTTATGTGGTGGCACAGAGTTAGACCTCTTTCTTGACTTCACACAGAAACAGCAACGCGTGCGGCATGACATCACTGTTGCAGAGAGACACTATTGGTTAAATGCCGGCAAAGTAGAACACGGAAGCAGCTTGCCAAAGCTGCTATATTGCCATACCAAACTGTGAGATATGTAAACTTGGCATTGCCTGCCGGATATTTTAAAGTTGAGGTGCTATTTGTTTTAAATTAGATTATTTTAATATTTACTGTTGCACTAAAGTCCAAAAGTGAAGAATTGATGTCATTTATTACTTGATTGCTCAAGCTACCTCACAGAAGTGCTCTGTTTGTTAACAGTTGTTGAATGTTAAAATAAGGTGAATTAAATAAAACATAAGGAACATCCTGGATCTGTTTCTTCACTCTTCTTTATTCTTTGTATGTATTATAGAAGGATCGGATCGGGTTTCGGTATCGGCAGATACTCAAAATCAAATGACTCTGACTCTGACTCGAGGGCAAAAAAACCTGATCGGGACATCCCAAGTGTATACAAAGTAGATAAAGAAGCAAATTAATAATAACAATAAAAAGAAAAAAATATTTTGATTATTTAAATTATTGAAATTAATTCAAATTTGTATTAAATTTACATATTAGATTCAACTTTATTGTCATTACACATGTACAAGGCAACGAAATGCAGTACATACAACGAAATGCAGTATACACACACACACACACACACACACACACACACACACACACACACACACACACATATATATAAATGTAAATAAATATAAATTTTGTAGAACAGTCTAAGAACTGATCTTGCTTTAGTTTTGTGTTTGTGGCAGGCTGATAATATTCGGCTGTTGTAATCACAGTGGATTGTTCACCTAAAATGTGTCGTAATTTAAGAATGTCATAATGTCAAAAAAATATATAATTTGATTATTTAGTCTACACAAATCAGTTGTGTAAATGTATGAATAAGGCAAGTGCGTGTGTCAAAACAGCTGCTTGTGTGTGTGTGTGTGTGTGTGTGTGTGTGTGTGTGTGTGTGTGTGTGTGTGTGTGTGTGTGTGTGTGTGTGTGTGTGTGTGTGTGTGTGTGTGAGAGAGAGAGAGAGAGAGAGTTGCATTGGGTTTTGGCTGTGACTCACACTGATTAGCCGAGACTGCTGCAGTAAGAGAGAGCGAGCGAGAAAAAGAGAGAGAGAGCGAGTTATTGCGCTACAGTCTCATCACTGAGACCCCCATCTCTCTCTCTCTCTCCCTCAATATTCAAAATTCAATCTCTCTCTCTTTCTTCCTCATTCTCTCTCCCTCTCTCTGTCTTTCTCTCAATATCTCTCTCTCTCCCTCATTCTCTTTCTCTCTCTCTCTCTTTCCTCCAGTCTGTTTTCCTCTACGAGCCGCTCACACGTTGTTTTCTCCTGTGGTCTCCTCCAGCGCTCCCTCCGTTTGTTCCGTCTCTGCGTTCTGAAGATGACGCCTGTAATTTCGAGGCTCCGGAGCGACTCCCCTGCCCCGCCGCCGCCGCTGCCCAGCCAGAGCACCCTCGCTCAGGCTTCCATGGCCGAGACCTGCCCTTTGTAGGGTGGTGCTTCAGTCGGGCCCTCACAGCATTGGCCAAGTCTGAGTGAGTACACACACACACACACACACACACACACACACATACAATCACGCATGCTTGTTTTACTAGTCTAGTCACAGGTGGTCCATTGGTGCGGAGACGGCCGCATCACCACGGCGACTGTCACCAGGCAACATTGTGGCTGAATACGAGGTATTGCTGCGGTTCTCTTGTGCGGATCGTTTCACGTGCCATAAGATGAATGAGTGTGTGTGTGTGCGCGGATGTTTTTATCTCGGGAGACTCGCGGATCACACAATATCTCACTGATGTGTTGTCATGTGCATGCAGGAGGAACGGGAAACCCTCGTCTGGCGTGTGTGTGTGTGTGTGTATGTGAGAGAGCACAATGAGATCCTCTTCATGTAAACAGTGTGATGTGTTTGCTGAGATGCGGTCTGCGTTTACAGATTGTTGTTGGTGTTTATTGATTGGTGAATCTCACCTAAATCTGTGTTTCATCTGTGAGTCTGAAGAAAAGCGTGAGCATTTATTTTATTATTGTTTATTCAATCGTTCAATAAAATAAAATATATAATAAAATATAGTAATAAAATCCCATCGCCACAATGCATAAAAATACTATTACTATAGTTTATGATTTAAAACGTGTCTAAAAAAAATATGATAATTGCCATACATCATCATGCCCAAAAATCTTGCATTTGTAATTTTATAATAATTAATGAACTCGAGCTCTAATCCTAAATAATTGGTATTTTGCATGTTAAAATGTTTTCTCCCAGTTATCATTACCACAATGTTGGCTTTTTTTTTACTGTAATGTTATTTTATTAAATTTTCCCTCAATATGTTACTGTATGTATTGTAATCTCATTATTATTTGTTACTTATCGTTTTTAAATAAATTTAGCTTTCATTATAATTCCCCCTCCCATATTCTCTTTACTATAATGCTAAAACAATTATCATCACTGTCATTTTTATTTCTTTTTTCTCCAGTTTTCATTACTACAATTTTTTTTTTTACATTTGAAATTTCCTCAAATTCTCATATATTATTATATATCATGTATATTTAGCCTCTGTATCTCATCATAATATCCAAACATTTTACTTCTGTAATATATTTTACATTTTAAAATTGTTCTCCCAAATTTATTAGATTTTTTTTCATTTAAATTTTCCCCAGTAATCATTACTATGTGCATATCTCATTACATAATTATTTAATTGTTATTTATCATTTTTAAATAAATTTAGCTTTCGTTATAATTCCCCCTCCCATATTCTCTTTACTATAATGCTAAAACAATTATCATCACTGTCATTTTTATTTATTTTTTCCCAATTTTAATTACTAAAATTTTTTTTTACATTTGAAATTTCCTCAAATTCTCATATATTATTATATATCATGTATATTTAGCCTCTGTATATCATCATAATATCCAAACATTTTGCATCTGTAAAATATTTTAAAATTGTCCTCCCAAATTTTTTGTGTATTTTATTTTTTTCATTTAAATTTTCCCCAGTAATTATTACTATGTGCATATCTCATTACATAATTGTGTGATTATTATTAATGATAATTCATTCATTAATTTTCCTTTGGCTTAGTCCCTTATTAATCAGGGGTCGCCACAGCGGAATGAATCGCCAACTTATCCAGCATATGTTTTACGCAGCGGATGCCCTTCCAGCTGCAACCCATCACTGGGAAACACCCATACACTCCCATTCACACACATACACTACGGATAATTTAGATTACCCAATTCCCCTATAGCGCATGTGTTTGGACTGTGGGGGAAACCGGAGCACCCGGAGGAAACCCACGCCAACACGGGGAGAAATGCCAACTGACCCAGCCGAGGCTCTAACCAGCGACCTTCTTGCTGTGAGGCGATCGTGCTAACCACTGCGCCACGGATAATTCTTGAATTTATTTTTATGCTATTTTAATTCTTCATTTCTTCCCCCATTTATTACTCACCATAATGCAATAACAATTATCATTCAGGGTGTCCGCGGGGTCTTAAAAAGTATTAAAATTGATAAATCAGTGTAGAGAAATTTAAGACCCTTAAAAAGTATTAAAAAGTCTTAAATGCTATTTTGCAGGGTATTCAGTTTTATATCATTTATGATTATGCAATGTATGGTTGTTTGCTAAAGTTTGCCTGAATTAAATCTGCGAATATCAGGATGCTGTGTAGTTTATGAAATCAATGAAATCCTACTAGATTTGACATCATGCTGCTTTGTTTACTGCAGTAACCAATGCAACACCATTATTCCTGCCGTTCTATAGGCACCAACCTGCTGATTTAGCTAGGTTTAATAGATTTTTTATCCAGTATATGAATAATGTTTTAGTTTTTTTATTAGTTTCTTACATTAATATTTAGTAAATATACTGTAAGTTAATATCTCGCCACTGTTTCCGGTTGAAAAGTGATTATAAGATCTTAAAAAGTATGGAAAGGGTCTTAAAGGTCTTAAAAGGTATTGATTTTCACTCTCTGATTCCTGTATATACTCTGTCATTACTGTAGTTTTTTGTTAGGGCTGCGCGATATTGAAAAAATCTGACATTGCGATTATTTTTTTTATTTTGTGATATAATTTCACCATATGACTTCATATTTCTATATGGAAAGAGTTTATAATGTTAGATGGATTGGGATGATTCTGCAATGGGAGTAGTGCATCTCCATAAAATCTAATAAACAATCTATAAAATGTTTGAGGTCCACCGACACATTTTCGTTGTTGTCTGTGCTATTTGCAGTGCATTTCTGTATTTGCATGTGTTGTGAGTATTTTCACATCTATCAATACTAATAAACAATCTATAAATACAATCAAGAAAAAGATACAATTGAAATATAGGGCCCTATCATACACCCGGCGCAATAAGGCGCAAGGCGTCTTTGGCGTGATTTGTTGCTATTTTCAGACCAGCGCAACAGTAATTTTCATGTTTTGCACCACGTTGTTTAAATAGCAAACCTATTTGTGCCACTCTGATGACTCATGGGTGTGCTGGTCTATAAAGGAGGTGTGTTAAGGCGCATTGTTGGCACGTTGCTATTTTGAGGAACTAAAATAGACCGCGCTATTCACCAACTAAAAGCTGCTCTAAAGTCCAGCAGAGCGCGTTAGTTATGCTGCATATCCTGCGATGTGCCTATTGCGAATGATCACATTGCGATATCGATGCTGAAACCATATATTGTGCAGCCCTAGTTGTTGTTATCGTAATGCTAAAATATTCTCATTACTATAATGTGTGGAAAAAAATCCTATTTTGTTGTATTTATTACAGTGTAACGGTGGTGTGGTCGTTGTATTGTTTTTAGTGTTCATTTCATAACACTATAAATAACTGTTGTTGCTGTAATGGGAATTAATGAAAACATCTGGATTCACTGCTGTGTGCGTATGTACGTGTGCATATGTGGGTGTTTGATTTTAGTTGTGTGTGTGTGTGTGCATGCTGTCCAGTGATCCCCAGCATCTATGAATGCATTGAAGTGTGAGTTTATTGTTGCGTCGCTGTACTGTAAGATTCCAGATCAGCCGTCAATACCATGTGGTTTCCCAAGAGCTGAAGGGGAAAAATACAGATGAAGCTTTATAACATTCGTCAGAAAGAGAATGAACCCTGAATGCATTTCTATGGTAACCGGGGCGAGTTTCCTTCCCACGCCTCCATCCCCCCTCCCTCCTCCTCTCCCTCCATCCATTGACAGGCTTATTCTCGCTCTAATCCTGAAATGCGTATTTGTCCAGGCACACTGTGTCATATTGCTAACGTCTTCATATAGCTCTTCAAGCAGCATGAAATCCGCCAAATACAACACAAACGGCAGCTGCAGAGGAGCGTGGAACGTTAATGCACAGGCGCAGCTGCTGATTGGTGAATAGTGCTGCGTTTGAGAGCAAAGCAAACATCTGTAATGAGTGGAGATCATAAACCGCCCTCAGTGTGCTCCGCTAATTCAGCAGGATTCTGAGAAATACAAGCATTGTGGCTGTAGGAGGTGTGCTGTTGAGTGCTGTCACAGACGTCTGTGTGCATGTGTGTGTGTGTACGTGTAAAACAACAAAAAAAGGGAATGCATAGGTTAACAGAATACAAGAACTACAGTAACACCAGTAACAATCTCATATACATGAAAAAGGAAGATAAACCCCCCCCCAAAAAAGAATGAATAAAAAACATCAGAGGAAAATGCAGACAGAGAGAAAGGGGGAAAATATGCAACGAGCACGTATAAACAAATTGATGGATGTGGTATTTAAAGCAGGTACATAGGCAAATATAATAATAATAATTTAAATAATAAAAATAATGTTGATAAACTAGTGGCAGCCAATGGTATATTATTATTATTAATAATATTAATAATAATAATAATAATAATAATAATAGTAATAATAATATAAAAATGGCATCACAGTGGCGCAGTGGGTAGCACAATCGCCTCACAGCAAGAAGGTCGCTGGTTCGAGCCTCAGCTGGGTCAGTTGGCGTTTCTCTGTGGAGTTTGCATGTTCTCCCCGTGTTGGCGTGGGTTTCCTCCGGGTGCTCTGGTTTCCCTCACAGTCCAAACACATGTGCTATAGGGGAATTGGATAAGATAAATTGGCCGTAGAGCAGGGGTCACCAAACTCGGTCCTGGAGGGCCGGTGTCCTGCAGATTTTAGCTCCAACCCTAATCAAACACACCTGAAACCGCTAATCAAGCTCTTACTAGGTATACTAGAAACTTCCAGGCAGGTGTGTTGAGGCAAGTTGGAGATAAACCCTGCAGGGACACCGGCCCTCCAGGACTGAGTTTGGTGACCACTGCCGTAGAGTATGAGTGTGAATGCAAGAGTGTATGGGTGTTTCCCAGTGTTGGGTTGCAGCTGGAAGGGCGTCCGCTGTGTAAAACATATGCTGGATAAGTTGGCGGTTCATTCCGCTGTGGCGACCCCAGATGAATAAAGGGACTAAGCCGAAAAGAAAATGAATGAATGAATAATAATAATATTTTTTTTCTCCATTTTTTTTGAATGGGGCAAGGAATTTGTTTTCTCGTTAAAATTCTTAGCGTTTAGCCCTGTATAAGTCTGACATTTCATTCATAATAGTTTTTAAAAGGTGCTGTATTTAAAAAGGTGCTGTATGCACTCACTGCACTGCAGCGAAATGGTATGGTTTAAAATCTAATTAATACACATTAAACCTCTTTAACATTATTAAATGTAGATGCTGAATCACTGATGTGTGTTGGTTTGCGCTGAGTCACAGTTCTGAAGCTCAATTTTAAACGGTTTATTTTATTCTCCAGATCTGAGGTGAACTATCTGCTGCTGCTTTCAGTAGTACGGCAATAAATGTGATGTAAAATGGCATTCAGACTCACATTATTAGCATTTAACACTGAATAAAGCACATGAGGTGTACCTGAGGTGATCATTGTCAGTTTTCTGTTGTTCATCTGTGAGAAATAGAAGCCGTTTCTAATATATATATATATTAGAAACGGCTTCTATTTCTCACAGATGAACAACAGAAAACTAATATAACTAATATAATATATACTAACTAAACTAACTAATATATAACTAATATAATATATATTTGTTTAGGACAAAAACTCCTTTTGATATGAAGAATATTCCTTCTATCGTGTGCCGTTGCTTTTATTTAGAACACTGTTTAAATCACTCACTTCTGTTGGTCCTCAATCTGGCAACCTGCGCTTGCGTTTGTTTTGAACCAGGGGTGCATTACCTAGTTCAACCACTGGGTGTCAAACTTATATACTGCACCTTTAAATTTGACTTGGTGAAACTTGCAGAAACCCTGTAATAATAATAGCTTATAATAATAATCATTTTTTTGTTAAATTCCTGAGCTTTCTGTAGATACTCACATTTTTGGGCTGTCAGCAGCTAGATATTGCTGTTTGTGTGGAGTAAATCCTTAAATCTCAGGATGTTTTTGGAGGTATTTGCACAGTGTGATGCATGATGTTAACAACACCAAAGTTTGATTGGCATGGAGTTCATAAATTGATCAAATTTATAGCTTGAACGCTGTAATTTTTACTTTAGATGAAAGTGAATTCAGAATTTTGCAGTACTGAAGAAAAATGTAATGTATGATAACAAGGAAAATAATGCAACATTTACAGCATGTAAACTGTACACTCACCGGCCACTTTATTAGGTACACCTTACTAGTATCGGGTTGGACCCCTTTTGCCTTCAGAACTGCCTTAATCCTTCATGGCGTAGATTCAACAAGATACTGGAAATATTCCTCAGAGATTTTGCTCCATATTGACATGATAGCATCACACAGTTGCTGCAGATTTGTCGGCTGCACATCCGTGATGCCAATCTCCCGTTCCACCACATCCCAAAGGTGCTCTATTGGATTGAGATCTGGTGACTGTGGAGGCCATTTGAGTACAGTGAACTCATTGTCATGTTCAAGAAACCAGTCTGAGATGATTCACGCTTTATGACATGGCGCGTTATCCTGCTGGAAGTAGCCATCAGAAGATGGGGACACTGTGGTCATAAAGGGATGGACATGGTCAGCAACAATACTCAGGTAGGCTGTGGCGTTGACACGATGCTCAATACTAATGGACCCAAAGTGTGCCAAGAAAATATCCCCCACGCCATTACACCACCACCACCACCAGCCTGAACCATTGATACAAGGCAGGGTGGATCCATGCTTTCATGTTGTTGACACCAAATTCTGACCCGACCATCCGAATGTGGCAGCAGAAATGGAGACTCATCAGACCAGGCAACGTTTCTCCAATCTTCTATTGTCCAGTTTTGGTGAGGCTGTGTGAATTGTAGCCTCAGTTTCCTGTTCTTAGCTGACAGGAGTGGCACCCGGTGTGGTCTTCTGCTGCTGTAGCCCATCCGCCTCAAGGTTGGACGTGTTGTGCGTTCAGAGATGCTCTTCTGCAGACCTCGGTTGTAACAAGTGGTTATTTGAGTTACTGTTGCCTTTCTATCAGCTGGAACCAGTCTGGCCATTCTCCTCTGACCTCTGGCATCAACAAGGCATTTGCGCCCACAGAACTGCCGCTCACTGGATATTTTCTCTTTGTCGGACCATTCTCTGTAAACCCTAGAGATGGTTGTGTGTGAAAATCCCAGTAGATCAGCAGTTTCTGAAATACTCAGACCAGCCCGTCTGGCACCAACAACCATACCACGTTCAAAGTCACTTAAATCCCCTTTCTTCCCTATTCTGATGCTCGGTTTGAACTGCAGCAGATCGTCTTGACCATGTCTACATGCCTAAATGCATTGAGTTGCTGCCATGTGATTGGCTGATTAGAAATTTGCGTTAACGAGCAGTTGGAGAGGTGTACCTAATAAATTGGCCAGTTATTGTACATTTGCACTATATAAATAGTTTTTTTTAAACTTCTGTAATGTACTAATATTGTGCACCTTTTGTAAAGCTGCTTTTTAATGATAATCATGTTGTAAAGCGCTATACAAAATATAACTTTATTCATTCATTCATTCATTTTCAACTGCTTTTCCGGGGCTGGGTCGCGGGGGCAGCAGTCTTAGGAGAGAACCCCAAACTTCCCTCTCCCCAGACACTTCCTCCAGCTCCTCTGGGGGGATCCCGAGGCATTCCCAGGCCAGCCGAGAGACATAGTCCCTCCAGCGTGTCCTGGGTCTTCCCCGAGGCCTCCTCCCGGTGGGACATGCCTGGAACACCTCCCTAGGTAGGCATCTGAAACATGAGGCATCTGAAACAGATGCCCGAGCCACCTCAGCTGACTTCTCTCGATGTGGAGGAGCAGCGGCTCTACTCCTAGCTCCTCCCGGGTGACAGAGCTCCTCACCCTATCTATAAGGGTGCGTCCTGCCACCCTGCGAAGGAAACTCATTTCGGTCGCTTGTATCCGAGATCTTGTCCTTTCGGTCATGACCCAAAGCTCATGACCATAGGTGAGAGTAGGAACGTAGATTGACCAGTAAAACAATTAAAATAAACTTTAATTGAGCTGAATATATTCAGTATGCGATATGATATTTTTAAAATTGTTCTAAGAAATGTCTCCACATTTCTGGGAAAAGAAAGCATCACTACAACTTCTGAAAGCCTTGTTTTACTGTTACTTTATAAAACAAATCAGACATTTTAGCAATCCAAACAAACAAAAGAAATATTAGCATGTATATCACCACCGCTTTTGCTCTGCAAATATTGTTTTATCAAGCTGGAAACATCAAGAACCACCAGGAAAAGAAAAGCACTTATGAAAAAGCGTTGAGTTTGTACTACATTGCTGTTTTATTGCTTTCTGACCGTGGATTGATTGCATTTTGTAATATTTGAGCATCAGACTAGGAACATTTGGACACTAAAACCAGCATGTCCATCTGTTTGGCTTCAGAGATGCGAGTTAACATGTACAAACATTGCCTGTTGTGCTGAAAAGACACAAAGAAATAAAACCACAATTATTTTTTCCTCTTACAATTTTTTTTTTATCTATCTCCCAAGTGATGTTTAACAGAGCAAGGAGGAGAAACAAAAAAAGGTCAATATATTATTAAGAATTTTATTATTTTAAGGTCAGTATTAAGAAAAGATGTTTTTGGGATTATCTACAGAATATACCACTGTTGTCTAATGATTTGGCTAATTAATCCTTTTAACCTAGTTAACCCAATTAACCTAGTTAAGCCTTTAAATGTCACTTTAAGCTGAATACTAGTGTCTTGAAGAATATCTAGTCAAATATTATGTGCTGTCATCATGGCAAAGAGAAAAGAAATCAGTTATTAAAACTATTAGGTTTAACGGCACTTGGGAAATATTTGAAAAAGAATAAAAAAATTCACAGGAGGATAATTCATAATTTTATCTCCAACTACAGATTTCAATATATTAATTGCAGCGATTATAATCCAAATGTAAGCTGGAGTCTCTGTATATCTATATATGTCAACACCACCGCCAGCGTTTGTTATCATGACATCTAATTAACTCCTGAAACAAAGCCTAGCGCTGCGCTGTTATCCTCATGGTATAGACAGCAGCGGTTACTGCATACACTTTAGTCGCATTTAACATTTTACCCTATAGTGTGGTAAAAGCGTATTAATGATCTGATATGTCATGCTGAAGTATCTCTGGAGAGATGCAGTGTTTTGGCTCCAGTAATTGGAGTGTTTCCTGCAGGCTCTGCTATAATAATGACCGCCGTGTGTAGGTGTTTTCCTCTTTTTCTCTGTGACTCACACTTCGTCTGGCTGACTGTAGAGACGCGTTGCTGCTCAGAGCATTCAAAGGCCAATGCAAAGACTGTTGTTTGTCAGGAAATTAATAGTTTGGCCAATAATGAGAATGTGTCATCATATTTAAAGACAGAAAAACGTCACCTGGGCTTGAATTGACATGAAGGGAAGTAAATAAGTACAAAAATAAGCATATAAAAATGTTTCTGGAGAATGTTTGAATTCGCCTGTAAGTTAACACATTCTCCAGAAACTTGGTTTTGACCATATTTGGAATGGTCATGAATATTAATGAGCTAGGTGTTTTCCTCTTCTCTTCTCTTTGTTGTGTTTTGATCTGTTATTTCTTTTCCTGTTATGCGTTTTGTGACTTGTCTGTGAAAGGTGCTATATAAATAATGTTTTATTTACTTTTATTTAAAGATAAAGATCATACGCTGATATCTACATAACAGGTATGTGGATTAGACCCAAGCCAGCTCACCATTAAAAGCTTGTCCAAAAAGATGCATCTCTAAATGTGAGAGAATGACAACACATTCTCATTATTTGCCAAACTATTCATTTACTCACAAACAGTAGTCTTTGCATTGGCCTTTGAATGCTCTGAGCTGGCTAATCAGCAATGCATCTCTACAGTCAGCCAGACTAAGATAACTCATTAATATTCATGACCATTCCAAATATGGTCAAAACCAAACTTTTCATTCTAGGGGTCAAATGACTAAATTAGCATATAAAACTGTTTCTGAAGAATGTTTTAACTTACCTAAGCTACATACATACTATGTAGATATCAAAGTATAATTTAACTTGATTAAAAATTGAACTGGCTGCACAGTGGCACAGTGGGTAGCACGTTCGCCTCACAGCAAGAAGGTCGCTGGTTCGAGCCTCAGCTGGGTCAGTTGGCATTTCTGTGTGGAGTTTGCATGTTCTCCCCGTGTTGGCGTGGGTTTCCTCCGGGTGCTTCGGTTTCCCCCACAGTCCAAACACATGCGCCATAGGGGAACTGATGAACTAAATTGGCCGTAGTGTATGAGTGTGTGTGCGTGAATGAGTGTGTATGGGTGTTTTCCAATTCTGGCGTGGGTTTCCTCCGGGTGCTCCAGTTTCCCCCACAGTCCAAAGACATGTGGTATAGGTGAATTGGGTAGGCTAAATTGTCCATAGTGTATGTGTGTGAATGAGTGTGTATGGATGTTTCCCAGTGATGGGTTGCAGCTGGAAGGGCATCCGCTGCGTAAAACATATGCTGGATAAGTTGGCGGTTCATTTCGCTGTGGTGACCCCTGATTAATAAAGGAACTAAGCCGAAAAGAAAATGAATGAATGAATGAAAAATTTAACTTTAATTGAATCAATGTCTTGTTAGATTTAATATTCACATGTATGAAATGCTCACATTGTTACTGTAAATATCTGTCTATAGCTTAGCAGACTTTATTCACTGTCTGGAAAAACAAAGCATGAGCGCAGAAAAAGTTACCTGGGTTTGAATTAACATGAAAGTAAGTAAATAGGTACAAAAATAATCATATAAAACTGTTTCTGGAGAATGTTTGGACTTGCCTGTAAGTTAACACATTCTCTACAAACGATTTTATATGCTCATTTAGTCATTTGACCCCTAGAATGAAAGCTTGGTTTTGACCATATTTGGAATGGTCATGAATATTAATGAGCTCTACTGTGATGCTCAGCAGCTAGTGTCAGTGCTTGCTCTCTCTCTCTCTCTCTCTCTCTCTCTCTCTCTCTCTCTCTCTCTCTCTCTCTCTCTCTCTCTCAATTCAATAATTGCTTTATTGGCATGACAAATGTTACAAATGTATTGCCAAAGCATTTATAAAGTTTACATAAAAAAATAAAATAAAAGAACATATATATA
>CAIGQV010016645.1:31401808-31412279 GCA_903798115.1 Danio jaintianensis | reverse complement strand
TGTGTGTGTGTGTGTGTGTGTGTGTGTGTGTGTGTGTGTGTGTGTGTCTTTCCCTCCTCAGCACTTTCAGCTGTAATGAGCCGATGTCTAATGGCGGAGACACAGATCTTAGTTCAGATCTCTGAGCAAGACAGATTCATTATATTATTATTATAAAAGACGACGCAAACTCAATGATTGTCACAGCGATCTGTCCCTGTTAATGAGCTGAACTGGAGAAAATGCTGAATTGCTGGAGTTATGTTATGACAAATATCCCTCAATCTAATCTCTGAAATATATACCATTGTTCACATTTTATGGTGTTCATCTGTGCTTTTCTGACACGTCCAGCTAGTGTTATTGAAGAGAAGCTGATGTTCCTTGTGGAGCTTTTCAGATGAGGTTCCTTCACGTCTAATTCATGTCTTGTTAATTAATGAACGGCACATAAGGATGATGTTCTCATGTTTGGAATGAATAATGAATTCACATGAAACTAATGGAGTGTGTAATGAACGTGAAAGGATGAGCAGACACTTTACATTGTGTGTGTGTGTGTGTGTGGATTGGTTTTGGAGGTTTAGGAGGACACAAATTTGTATAATGACTTGGGTATGACCTAATGTAGGTATTACAGCATTGAGGGTGTTTATGAGGACATGTGTTGTCCTCATAATTCCAAACTCATAACTTTTTTCACTTTGAGTGTTCAGTGCTTCCCACAGGTTTGAAATATACTTGCGGTGGTAGCCGGATTGAAACACACCTTTTACCCACAGCACATAAATGGTCAACTAATTTTTATCTATTATGACACTACATCTTTTCTTTTCAATTGGTTAAAGTTATTAAAAAGGCTGTTGAAATAAAAGAAATCCACTATTTCTCTTACTTTTGCTATTTAGGAGCCATGTGCACCCACTGACAGGTAAAGGCTTCTCTCTCTCTCTCTCTCTCTCTCTCTCTCTCTCTCTCTCTCTCTCTCTCTGAGCTCGTTTGTCCTATTTTGACATAAATAGCGAAAATAACCTATTGAAAAAGGCTTTAAGACCAAGCGGAATCCTCTTTTGGCTGTCGCTTCAGTTTTGGCCAATGCTAACCAATATTTTCATTTTACAATCTGACGTAAGTGAAGTCATATTTCGCTGCTGCAATGTTTTTAAACAGAGAAAACATTTTACAAGTAACTTTTATTCTAAATTTTGGACCTTATGCTTGAAACAAAAAATGAGCAATAAAAAGGTGTGAAGGACCAAAAGTGGTCCATATTGAAATTGATTTGAATACCAATTTGGCTATTGTTGTTATCCATCAATTTTCAAATGTACATTTTTTACAAGAAAGGCTAGAAAAACTGTGAAGCTCTACATTATTATTATTATTATTATTATTACTACTATTATTACTACTATTATTATGTTTTAATTTAATTTTTTCAAATGGTCAAACTGAGGACATTCGAATGTGCTGGCCAGTTTATTTGCCTAATAAATGACAATAGATTACAGTTTTTAATTTAAAACTTGAACAGATTCCTATTTTTTCTATATGATGTAATAAATAAGTATTTCTTCAAATTTCTTTATTTTAAATCTTTAGGAAATATTTTTATATCATATTTATATCAAAAAGTGTGGTTATGATGACCATCCGACAAGCTAATTCAGCTAAAAATAGTGCTTAAAATGTCACTTAAATGGGTGAATAACTGCAAAAAGGTCCACTTTTTGAGAAAAAAGAACCGCCTCTTTCACCAGGCTGACTATGGGCCTGTAGTACAGTATTGCCAATGCATTTTAGATATGTATAAAGTATGTAATATATTAACATCATCAAATTAATAAAATATACAGCAAATGAGAAATAAATTACAGAAAAAAGAAATAAAAATAGACATTATGCTAAAAATGATAATAATTACTAGAATAAAAAGTGTAGATTATTTGAATAAGGTTAGTTGATTAGCCATTTCTAATGGTGTACAAATATTTTTCAGCCAGTATATTTTGTTCTCTCCGAGTATATAAAGTTTATCTGGGTCGTTTATAAAATTATTAATCATTTAATGTTTCTCTCTGCGGCTGTGCGCGCGCAGTCAGCTGCGAAAAGGTAATGTAAAAACGCATACAAATAACGGCAACTTTAGAAAGAGAAAGTACAACCCGAATCCCGGACATTTTAGGAGATTCAGAAACTACAGTCGGACGCATTCTGGCACAAAAGGTGCATCTCTGTGGGTCTGCAGAGCACGTGAGATTGTCTGTGTGAGTGTTGATGACCAGCAGTAGGAAACGTGCAGAGCGAGAGAAGATTTTCCACTGGTTAATCGATCGCGAATGCTTGGCTTTCTTGGGCGGATACAAAAAATTATGTAAAAGGGTGATAATAATAGTATTATTCACGTGTCACCACCAAATGGGCGGCCGTTAATATACTCTGGTCAGCCCGCCTAAGTAAAGTCTAGTAAAGTGTGGGAAGCACTGAGTGTTGGGTTTAGTGGTAGGGCTTCGGTAAAGGCCATTTAATAAGCAGTTTGTACTGTATAAAATACATTATGCCTATGGAGAGTCCTCATAAACCACCATAATCAATATGTGTGTGTTTTTGCAAGGTAAAAGTACTAGTTAAAATTACTGACTATATTGACCTTATTCTTCAATGCGGAAGTGCGCTCGTTTTTGCGATTGTTTTAGAACTTCCGATTCAGCTGCCTATGGGAGACTAGGAATAATAAACGGCAGAAAACGGTCAAACTACTTACTCTACAAACAAGTGTTTGCATGACTATACAGACAAAGCAGAGTAATATAATAAGAAAATATCAGTTTGCAACATCAAGCAGCAGAACGAGCCGTTTTTAACGTCTAAAAATTAATGGAAGTGAATGAGAGCGGAAGTCTTGAGCCAAATGATTCAAATGGCTGCGCCCGCTCGTACGCCTGTCCAACTGCTCATTAACACAAATTTCTAATCAGCCAATCACATGGCAGCAACTCCATGCATTTAGGCATGTAGACAAGGTCAAGACGATCTGCTGCAGTTCAAAGCGAGCATCAGAATGGGGAAGAAAGGGGATTTAAGTGACTTTGAACGTGGCATGGTTGTTGGTGCCAGACGGGCTGGTCTGAGTATTTCAGAAACTGCTGATCTACTGGGATTTTCACGCACAAACACAAAGAGAACCCAATCAGATGTTTCTTTGGCAGAGCAGAGCGAGACTGATTCCAACATAACAGATAAAACATGACAACCAATAGGGTTGTAGCAAAGTGTACCCGGTGTCTGCTGCGTTTCTGATAAAGGTTTGTTGTTGTCTGTTTGGTCAGGTCGGTTGGCGCAGGACTCAACTCTCCTGCCAAGACCAACTCCATGGAAAAAAAACTGCACCTTAAAAGCAAAGAACTGCAAGACACTCAAGACAAATGTCACAAGGTAAGAGCACAGACAGATAGCACTGAACTAATAAACCCTCAACTAATAAACTGGAATAATTGTTATTATAATGAACCGAAAATAGTTCAGACTCATCCCTTAGTTTGTGCAAACAAGTTTCAAAATTATAACCACAAGTTGGTTTATTGGGTTATTTATTGTGTTATTGATGAATCTTTTGCTTGTTGAATTCAGTTTTGATTCAAAACTTGATTCAGTCTCCGTTCTTTTGGGTATAGATCAGATGCTGTGTACATCAATTTGTCCACTAATGAAATTTCAATCGGCAAATTTAACATTAAATTTAAACACATACAACAATTGATTTAAAAATTAAAAGTAATGCAGTTTTTAAAAAGAAATACATTTTATTTTGTTTTTTAGAATATAATCCGTTAAGTCCTTGCCTGATTTAAAACTGTTAAAACACATATTAATTGAGGTAAATCATTCAGTCATTCATTGTCTTTTCGGCTTAGTCCCTTTATCAATCAGGGGTCGCCACAGCGGAATGAACCGCCAACTTATCCAGCATATGTTTTACACAGCGGATGCCCTTCCAGCTGCAACCCATCACTGGAAAACATCCATACACACTCATTCACACAGATCATTTAGCTTACCCAATTCACCTATAGTGCATGTGTTTGGACTGTGGGGGAAACCGGAGCACCCGGAGGAAACCCACGCCAACACTGGGAGAACATGCAAACTCCACACAGAGACACCAACTGACCCAGCCGAGGCTCAAACCAGCGACCTTCTTGCTGTGAGGTGATAGCGTTACCCACTGCGCCACCACGCTGCCCTAAACATAAATTAATCCTGGTTAATATTATATGAATATCTAATAAAGTCCATATTTTTATCAAAAACCTTCCTCTTTAGACATGTTTTTTTTTTTATCTGACTATCAAGGTAATTAAATGTCCTTTTTAAGGTAAATGTATTAATACACAAAATATTATTTAGACAGACCCCCTATTTTTTTTGCAATTTTGGGATTACTGAATTCAACGCAAAATCAACAAAGTCGAAATTTTTTGCCATCCTGCAAAACTTTTTACGCAAAAATAATCGCAAAAAAAGTAAATAATCTCATAAAACATCCAATTCCAAACCATATAATCAAATTAGATTTATTTCAGTTTGCAATTAATTGACATTGCATACCCAGCGCACGTGATGTATTTGAGAAAAATACATCGTCATTGAAAAATGACGTCTCACCTGCGCCCTCACAATCCTAACATGGAAGTTCAATTCGAATCAATTCATGTTTATTTCTATAGCGCTTTTTACAATGTAGATTGTGTCAAAGCAGCTTAACATAGTTCTAGTAAAGTGGGGGGTAAAAGTTTTGCAGCCTGTGCAGTAAGCAGACACGGATGAAGCGCGAGTGATTTACATGTGAAATCAATGCAAAGATGCGATTAGACATCCTGTGGCGCAAATCAAATGAATGACACTGCACAAATTGGGCGTTTTGTGCATTTGATGCGCTTCAGACTGCAAAAAAAAGTGTGAGCAAACATCTATCAAACAGAGCAGTGGAACAGACATAAAAGCAAGCAGCTTACAATGATGGAGATTGGTTCAAGGATGGACATTGAAGGACATTGTTTTTGCTTTACATGTATGGCTGGTAGCCTATTATGATGTGCGCCAAATAGATAAATGATTTCGCTTAACCCTTTCCCTGCCGTTGATGAGAGAAAACGCTTTCCTGCCATTGACGAGTTTTATGGCAATACGTGTTTTAGGTTTATTACGGTAGGGGAAGCCCTAACGCATGTCCTGAGTGAGGTACATGATGTCAGAAAGACAAAAACCAAAATAAAGAAGCATTATGTTTGTCAGATTGCACACCTAACATAGTAGGATGCCTAATATGGTAAATCGCTAAATTGTCTGCAAATTTCTGGGAATTACCACCACAAACTTTTTATCGCAAAAAAAAACGTGAAAAACTAAGGGGGTCTGTATAGAAGCTTTTTTGTATACTTTTCAGCAACTTTGTTTTATTTTAACACCATTGGTTATTTATTTGTGATTTTATTTATTTATTCATTTTTTATTTGGTGGTGTAACTTGTATTGGAGATGATTGGTTAAACGTTACAGTGATATGTCATGCCGCAAAACCACATTTATAGTAGATAAAACTGTAGGTTATAAAACCTTTATGTCAGAAAGTATTATATCAGGAGTGTCAAAGCACACACTATGCTACAAATAATGTTGGTAATGTTTTGTTCATCCCTTCACATAGAATAAAACGATCATTTTACAATCAATATTGGTTTGTCTAAATAAGAATCCTCAATACAGTTAAGAGTCACACTTTATTTGATTCCCATAGTCGAGTGTTGGGCTGCACAGTATATCACACAATTATTGCAGTCGTTATAATGTTATATGCAATATACATATTGCAGACGTGTGATAAATGACCTTTATTTTATGCCTTGGTTGTTTAAGTTCAACCAATCAGATCGGGCCGTGCTATCTTTAGCCCTGCCTCCTCAGTAGTTGCTGTTCTGCTATTGGCTGGAACCCAAAGCTGAACCCAGAGCTGAAAATAAACAATAATGGTGGGAAAATGACAACAGCCAATCAGAGTCAGAATATCTGCACAGGTTTTCACTCATTCACAGTGTTTTATAGACTAAATATTTGCACAGTTTTTTAGTCTGAATAACAATTAATTGGATATGAAAAATATCTTTTACCTGTTTATTTTAATCATTGAACAAATAAATTATTAAAAAACATCGCTAATAAAAATTGAGTTTTTCTAGGAAAATGTTATAACGTTAATATCATTATCGCAATACTCACCAACAATATTGCATATTTTTCCAGCATCCAGTATAATAATATACTGTATAATATAATATAATATATGTAGTATAATATATTTATATATAATTAGATATAAATATCGTGCAGACCTAGTTGAGTGTGTGTCCTGCACAGGTGTGTGAGGTGATGGTTTTGTTGCCGTTGTCTGAGCGCTGCTGTAAAATGCATTTAGACCTGGTGCTTGTGTTTGTGGCCGCTCAGATGGAGCAGGAGATCTCGCGGTTTCAGCGTAAAATGACTGATCTGGAGTCAGTCCTCCAGCAGAAAGATGTGGAGCTCAAAGCCTCCGAGACGCAGAGGAGCATCCTGGAGCAAGACCTCGCCACCTACATCACCGAATGCAGCGTGAGTTCAGTAAAAAACACAGCGCACAAAATTACTCTAGTGCTGATCCTAGCGCTGTCTGGCTTCAGTGTGCTTGGCCTCATGTGGAGGAGCAGGCTTTGCTAGAAATCCTTGAAGATGCTTGAATTTATATCTAATATTTTTAAGGTTTCGGATAAAGTGCTTTGATATGCTAGGAAATGTAATTGTGTTGCTTTCATAATAATTAATTTTTCTAAACGGGTCATAATAAGCTGTTTCAATGAATCTTTTTGCTTTTGCATAAAATGAAAACAATGCATGGAGATGATCACTTCACATGTGAACAATGCATGCAATTAAAATAAATATATATTTACAATGAAAGATCACACATTTAAGATGCAAGTAAATGACATTCAAGAAAGTAAATGACAGTAGTTCAGTGTTGGGCTGGGGCCAAAATAAATTCTGTGTATATTGTAGTGTATTCTAATCATAGACTGTAAAAGATATGGACGTAGTATCCGTGACGTCACCCATAGGTTTCTGAAGAATGCAAAAGAAGCTACAAGTAGGCGTGGCCAACTGTCGCCATTTTGTTTGTGCGTCATAGCACCGACCGGGGGATACCAATCAAGGGCAAAGAGGCGGAGTGTGAGCGGAGATTCAAATGCCTGCTAGCATTTTGCTTAGACGAGCTTTTCTTTGGAGAAACGCTTAATACTTCATGACCTGCGACTCGTTTGTGTTCTGACCACATGTGCTTGGTTGTGTACTATATCAATAAAGTGTTTAGTCTTTTAAAAACACTGTTGTAATACATTGAGCCACTAAACGTTGTTCTCATGATGCTTTTCTACAGGAGGAAAACACAAATTACTTCCAAATACTTCACATATAGTCTGTGTCAGTAAATGCATCCAGGCGTAACACTGTACGACAATGCTTCAGATGACTGTTCTACAGCTAATCAATCTGTCAGATTCTGGAGTGCTTTACAGGTCTAAAGAACATTATAAATGATAATTTATCTTAAATAAAACAAATACATTTATAGATATGCTATACAAGTATATAATTTCACTCACCTGGGAAATGGAGGCAACTTGAATGGTTTGTGAGCACAATTAAGTGCACACAGCATGCCATATCATCTGATAATTGTAGGAAATAATCCCTAAAGGCAATTGACTGTGTAAAGCCACATAAAACAAAACGAAAATATGATGTAGAATCAGCTGAGGCAGCGAGACCTAGCTGTCACTCAAGTGGCCACGCCCTTAATTATGCAGACTTAATATAACTTAATAAAAACCAAACGGATGAGTTATAAAAAAATTCACCCACTCACAGTTGTCATGAAGGGTAATATTAGCTATATGAACCAAAACCATCTTTTGTACCAGGCTGTAAACATGTTTTTATCAGCTGTAAAACTGGCCAATCTACCATTGCAGTCAGAGAACATCTGGACTTCCTGGAGCCAGCCCCCAAAGGCGAGTCAATGAATTGCAGTTTCAGTTACTTCCGTATTGGCTTCACGAGGGAGAGCGGGAGGTTGCACATTTGTAAATGTGTGATTTGCCACAATTGTAAAGTGCTTGAAAAGTTTGAAAATACACCTGGAAAATTCTTGCAAAGTGATTAATTTTGAATTTGGAACAGCTGTAAGAACCCTTGAGGAGGACTATAAAAGCGCTCACTAGTCTAGAGCGCCTTCTGCTGTTAAAAACTAGTCGTCCCTTGTGGAAAAACCAGCATAGAGTGCTGTCTGCTGTTAAATTAGCCTAGAGCGCCATCTACTATTCAAAATTAACCTAGAGCACCATCCGCTGTGAAAAAGCTAGCCTAGAGTGCCGTCTGCTGTTAAAAACTAGCTTAGAGCGTCGTCTGCTGTTAAACACTAGCCTAGAGCGCCATCTGCTGTTAAACACTAGCCTAGAGGGCCATCTGCTGTTGAACACTAGCCTAGAGCGCCGTCTGCTTTTAAACACTAGCCTAGAGCACTGTCTGCTTTTAAAAACTAGCCTAGAGTGTTAAACACTAGCCTAGAGCATCTTCTGCTGTTAAACACTAGCGCCCTCTGCGGTTAAAAACTACCCTAGAGCATCATTAAAAACTAGGCATAGCATCATCTCCTATTAAACACTATAACAGCACCATCTGCTGTTATAAACTAGTCTAGAGCGTCGTCTGCTTTTATAAACCAGTCTAGAGCACCATCTGCTTTTAAACACTAGCCTAAAACACAGTCAGCTGTTAATCTCTAGCCTAGAGCGCCATCTGCTGCATTTTAAACACTAGTCTAGAGCATCATCTGCTGCTATAAACTAGCCTAGAGCACCATCTACTGTTTTACGCATTAGCCTAAAGCACCTTCTGAAAATCTAAGGAACAATCCACAAATCGCAATGCACTGATTTATTACGACAGGCCTAACACACTCTTGGACAGACATATCGCATCCAGTGTTTTATATCTTGTACAGCACAACTGTCTTGATTTCATATCTATGGTTGTGTGTCATTTTAGCTTTGATGGAAATGCATTTGCTGATAAAACCACTCTTGGCCCTCTGTTCATTTTTGTTCTGACCTTGCCTTACAACATTCGCAGCATCTTAACATGACACGTGTGCGTGTGTGTGTGTGTGTGCGTGTATAGAGTCTGAAGCGGAGTCTGGAACAGGCTCGTGTTGAAGTGTCACAGGAAGATGATAAAGCACTTCAGCTCCTCCATGACATCCGAGAACAGAGCAACAAACTCCAGGAGATCAAGGAGCAGGTGAGCTAATGCACGCTTCATAAAATCACACACATATGACTTTATGAACTTCATATCAGTCATATTTCCCGTCCAGCAGTTCCTCTGTTAGCTGGACTTTATTAGCCGCTGATCTGCAGAGTCTGTAATTGAGCACACGCTGAGGAGACTCGTCTAAACGCCGGCTAATTGCTAGTCATCACACATCATTAAGTTCCTCCGCAAGTCAATCATGTTGCTTTTTCTGCATTGTTTCTTCTTCGGTTTCCAGGTTTATTGCTGTTCTTTTTCTACACACGTAGTCATTTGTTCAGTGTAATGGCCTATCAGGGACTGTGTTACATGAGTACATGTCTTCTACTGCAAGTCTGAGTGTGTACAGTGTGGGATTTAGATTTTTAATGTATATTAAAGAAGACCTATTATGGCTCTTTTTACAAGATGTAAAATAGCTCACAGATAATGTTTTCTAACTCTCTGAAACTGACCCTTTTAGGCTTTGATCCTAGTTGTGGCGTTTCGGTGACTGTCGCTTTAAATTCAAATGAGATTGTGCTCTTTTCAGAAGAGGGTGGAGCTACAAAGATTAACGTAACCTGTGCTGGTCAGGTGTGCATATGTGCTTCAGTGTGAGTGTGTGCTTCATGCTTCTGTCAGTCTATGGAGACTCCTGTCGCTGTTCATCTGTGCTTCATCTAAAACTCCACATCTATAATCCTCTTAGTCTATGCTGACATTATCTTCAGCAGATCAAACACTCTAATGGCTAATGGACAGACGGCTGCTTCTCACTCAGGGCTGCTGTTGAGGATATTTACGCTAATGAGAATGTCAGTCAAAGTGTTTCTGCAGACTGTTTTTATAAAGTCTGATTATAGCAAATACAATTAATTCATCTTTACCATTTGAGGCTGGATATATTCACACACTGCTGACACACAACTGGGTTTAAACTTCTTATAAAAGTGAATTTTACATAGTAGCTCACTTTTAAAAGAAGACCAGACACTTTATTAGGTACACCTGACTAGTACCGGGTTGGACCCCTTTTGCCTTCAGAACTGCCTTAATCCTTCATGGCATAGATTCAACAAGGTACTGGAAATATTCCTCAGAGATTTTGC
>CAIGQV010016645.1:31378151-31391808 GCA_903798115.1 Danio jaintianensis | reverse complement strand
CATCAAGATTCTTTGGGTTCATCTTCAATGCCTCCTCCTTCATCTTATCCCAGACATGCTCAATAATGTTCATGTCTGGTGACTGGGCTGGCCAATCCTGGAGCGCCTTGACCTTCTTTGCTTTCAGGAACTTTTCATGGGAAACGTCCACCTTCTGGCACTTTTCCAAATGATCAACTAGAAGTCAAGTTATTATTTGTTGCTCTTATAACTGGGATTGATGACAAGACTTTAGTCAGGTAGTGTATTACAATATGAACACAATTTCACCAGATAACTCTATTTGTAAAGAATTGATCATTTTAGATTGATTGGCATGATTCTGTGGGGGAGTGCATCTGCATAAATATCTAATAAACAATCTACAAGCATAGATAAATACAATAAAGAAAAAGATACAAGTGAAACAAATCATTTTGTATTTTACAGATTTGATCATTTTACAGTAATTGATTAATAAAAATAATTAAATCAAATTCATTGTTATTAAAGCGGTACAATTTCTTATGCCTGAATGTTTTTAAAGTTCTCACACAGTCACAGCCCTCAAAACACATGCAAATGATAAACTATAATACAGACTTAACATTGCAGATCCTGCGATGACTATGCAAATGATCACAATACAATATCGATATTTAAACTATATATTGTGCAGCCCTACTCTGAAGTGTAATTTTTGTCATGACACACACCCCTAACTTAAAACTTGTGGTGTAAATGCAGACTAAAGTCCCGGTCAGATCCCACGATTTTTATTGTCGGTTACAAAAGTCACTATGTCAGATTATGCGATTTTTATCTTGATTAAATCTTGACTTGTCGTGGGTAACTAATGTGCCAGACTACACGATCTGTCATCCCATGACGTCTACGACGAGCGTTATTTCCCAAAGCAGTCACAAGTGTTGCTATAACAATATTTCTTATCATTAATTTCAATGTTTTGTTTTTTTAATCTTATGTCAATCTTAATAAACACTGATGCTTGCTGACAGCTAGGCTACATTACGTAGGGCATTCGTTATGACATTCATAGGATCAAACGTATATTTTCTTTTAAATCTAAATGTATATTTTCCTGCCAGGGTTGCTTACACCCTCGCCTGAACTTGCCGCTATTGAGATGGAGAAAATGAAAGCACCGCAGCAGCATAGAAAAATCACATGCTCAAGACATAATCTTTAAAATAATGGCATATAAAAGTTATCAAATATATGACAGAGGTTTGTGATACAACAATTACAGTGAAGCATTCAATTAATCCTTTTTTTCCACAGAGTGAAACAAATTATCCACCCGTATAGTTGAGGAGTGGACGGGCACAAACAAAATAATAATTTGTATATTTTTCTTGGAAAAGATATATTTTTGAAACAAATTTCGTTTGGTATAATTTGTATCTTAATTTCAATATATTTTTTGTTCATCAGTTATCTACTAGATAAACAAGAACGATAAAAACGAATAACAGCTGAGGTGAAGTGCTTCAAAATCAGTCCGCTTTATGCTTCAGCGCCAAAGCACGAACTGGTTTGTTAAAATAAAATCTAGCCTAAATAAAACTTTAAGTGAAATCTTCACAGTTTTAGATAAACTTGTTAAACGTTTTAATTTCAATGACAAAATCATCCATTGCCAGTGAGTTTCAATTTAATTAGTTTAATCAAGTATTTTGAATAAGCAAGACAGGTTTTTACAATGTATTAGCACCACTGAACGTGTTTCCAGATTATCTCGGAAGAACAAACTCTGTTGGAAGGCTGAGAGAACTCAGAAACTCGTTGTGAGAATGGAGATGTCTGCATATTTGTGCCAGTCTGTCAGAAAAAATTGCTTAAAACACTTTAATATTTTAGAGAAAGTAGTTAAAGTTTGCATAACCAATGATTGATCTTATCCACCCATGACCCATGATTTTTTGATTACTCGACCCGCGGATTAATGGCAGCACTTGCAGATATAACTGAGAAATTATGTGCTTATATTGTCCAGTGACAGTCATGTGACGGATCTCGTTGTGAGGATCGGGGAAAAAATTGAACATGCTAGACTTTCTGCGATGGTGTCGTGAGGCGTCGCAGACATTGTTGTTGTGAACTATGCCACATTACGTGACAAGAAACGATTAAATCTTGTGTCACGACACCCATTTGTTGTTTACGACTCCCTACGACACCTTACGTCAAGGAAATTGTGCCGAAATCGTGACAAAATCGTGTGAACTGACCAGGGCTTAAAGTGTTTGGTTATTCAGAAATGACGTCAAGAGTTTGTGAATATATGTTGAGTCTGTTTTTCTGTTGGCTTGAGTCTCAGAGCTCTAATCTCAGCACAATAAACCTGGTAGAACCCGCCGGCTTCACAGAGAATCTCAGCCAGTCATCGTTCACATTATATTTCAGTGCTCGTTTGATTCTCTAATGCGTCTGACTCTCAGAAACCCTCATTAACCCGTCAGCAGGTCAATTCACAGCAGATCTCAGCACAACACACACACACAACCAGGGCTATTATCATTGCCTGGAACTGTTAGAACACACTTCAATTGAGTGAAGCCAAATTGAATGTAAAGATTAGATAAACCACATTGGAATATTAAAAGGGAAATACAAAACACATGATTTATTATAGATATTATTATCTAAAAACTGTTAAAACGCATATTAATTGAGTTAAATCATTCATTCATTCATTTTCTTTTCGGTTTAGTCCCTTTATTAATCAGGGGTCACTACAGCGGAATGAACCGCCAACTTATCCAGGATATGTTTTACACAGCGGATGCCCTTCCAGCTGCAACCCATCACTGGGAAACACCCATACACACTCATTCACACACATACACTACGGACAATTTAGCTTACGGCCAATTTAGTTCATCAATTCCCCTATAGCGCATGTGTTTTGACTGCGGGGGAAACCGGAGCACCCGGAGGAAACCCACGCCAACACGGGGAGAACATGCAAACTCCACACAGAAACGCCAACTGATACAGCCGAGACTCGCACCAGCGACCTTCTTGCTGTGAGGCCACAGTGCGACACCACTGCGCCACCGTGCCACACTAGTTATTATTAATATTATTATTATTATTATTAATTGTTGTTGGCGTTGTTGTGTGTTCAGGAGTATCACGCTCAGCTGGAGGAGATGCAGGTGACCATCCGGCAGCTGGAGGAGGATCTGTCGGCCGCTCGCCGCCGCAGTGACCTGTACGAGACAGAGCTGCGAGAGTCCCGGCAGACCAGCGAAGAGCTCAAGAGGAAAGCAGCGGAGTACCAGCAGAGGATCCAGAAGGTGTGTGTGTTTGTCTGTGTGTCAGACATAAGGCAGTGACATAAAGTCATTATGTCCACATATGTTTATAATTATGTAATTATGGGGAACTTATAAACTCCAAAAAATTGTAATAAGGCCGCATTTATGCATGTTTATATTATGATAATTGTTTAGCTGAGATTCCGTGAATTGAAGTAATATGCTCAGAAATGACTTATTTCAAACTGAAATGTCCTTTGTAAGGCATTGTTGTTAATTCTGATGTGTCGTGTTTGTGTTCAGGCGAAGGAGCAGGGCAAAGCTGAGGTGGAGGAGCTGCTCTCCAAACTGGAGAAGGTACGAGTTAGGGCTGCACAATATATATCACAAGATTATCATTATCACGATAATAGTAAATGCAGTATACGTATTGCAGACATGTGTGATAAATGACATTTATTTATGCATTGGTTGTTTATCCAAATTTGACCAATCAGATGGGGGCCATACTATCTTTAGCCCCGCCTTCCCAGTAGTTTCTGTTCTGCTATTGGTTGAAACCCAAAGCTGAACTCTAAGCTGAAAATAAACACAGCGGGAAAATGACAACAGCCAATCAGAGTCAGAATATCTGCCCATGTTTACACTCATTCATAGTGTTTTAAAGACTGAATGTTTGCACCTCGACACAGTTTTTAGTCTGAATTAGGATTAATTATACCTGAAAAATATCTTTTACCTGTTTATTTTAATGTCATTACGTAAATAATTTTAAATATCATCTTTCTAGGAAAATGTTATATTGTAAGAAATATTTTTATCACAATACTCAACAACAACATTGCATATTTTCCCAGTATCGTGCAGGCCTAGTACAAATCCTCAAACACACCATGACTGAAACTCATTCAAAATCTGTTTGTGTCTCTATAAATGAATAATTGAGCAGGCCGTGGAGAACAAAGTCTCAATAATTCATCCATCATGGTCAGAAAAGTGTCAGGAAACTGAAACTGTTCTCTGGGACTGATGGGACGTCCCTCTGGACTCTTTTATCTTTAACTCAAATACTGTATTTCCCATGAGGCCGTGGCTCAGACATCATACAGGTGATGAATTATTATTGCTAATAAACCAGCGGGAGCAAACCTGGACAACATCACGCACGTTTGAGAACTCAAGTCCCCCAAAATCAAAAAAACAATACAGTCTTTAAAATAGTCACGGAGACTTATGTTGACTTTATATTCTTTATTGAGACAGAGTGTGTCCGTGATTGTGTGTGAGAGTGTGTTTGTGTGTGCGTGTGTCTGTCAATCATCCTCAATGACACTCGCTGTGCTCTTCATCCAGTGAAATGTAGTCAAGCATCTGCATGTTGAGGACCCTCTGCATGAATAAATGTTTTTATAAATGTGTTAAGCTCATCTGTTATAACCACACACTCAAGAGCGTGTTTTACTCATACTTTGCATTGCTAAACACACAGAGTATGCTTTCAAAGGTACTGTTTGTTAAAGTACCCTTTTAAAAAACGTTACGCTTTAGTCTAGTTTAGTTTAGTTTAGTTTGAATGCACCACTGTTTATATATCAGACAGTACCAGTGAAAACAAGTGTGCTATTTTAGATTCTGAAACTGATAGTTCTGGTCTTTGATTCTGGTTGGTTGAGCTGCATTTATAGCTGTTGTTAATTACTCTACTTTAACTAGTCTAATTTAAAACCATTGTAAAATACAGTATATATTTTTTGCAGAAGTTAAGCCAGCCAGCCAGCCAATACATTTTTAAACATTCATTCATTCATTTTCTTTTCGGCTTAGTCCCTTTATTAATCTGGGGTCGCCACAGCGGAATGAGCCGCCAACTTATCCAGCATATGTTTTTACGAAGCGGATGCCCTTCCAGCTGCAACCCATCACTGGGAAACATCCATACACACTCATTCACACACATACACTACGGACGATTTAGCTTACCCAATGTCTTTGGACTGTGGGGGAAACCGGAGCACCCGGAGGAAACCCACGCCAACACGGGGAGAACATGCAAACTCCACACAGAAACGCCAACTGACCAAGCCGAGGCTCGAACCAGCGACCTTCTTGCTGTGAGGCGAACGTGCTACCCACTGCGCCACCGTGCAGCCCACATTTTTAAACTGGAGAACTGGAGCTGATTTCTTTTAGTTTGGCTGGAATAAAAAAATAACACTTTAGAATAACAGTCCGTTAGTAAATGTTAGTTAGTATTAAGTGAATAATATTGTGCAGCATTTATTAGTCATAGTTCAACATTTACTAATGCATTATTAAAATCCAAAGTTGTGCCTGTTAACATGATGCCTCATTCACACTAGCAGTGCCTTTGTAGCTGCCTGTCGCTCTGGGTGGCGACCTGCTTCAAACGCAGGGGTGTGTAGATCTACAGCACGGAGAGTACAACCGGCCTATGAGCGAGCTGAGAGAGGACTACGTGAGCTCTACTGGTGCTCCTATTGTCCTACTGTTGCTCAAGAATGTTGCTCTTCATTTGCATAAAGTTGAAGGATTCTCAACTTTGTCGCTTCTCTCGACTCGCCAACCTGGTAGCCAACAGTCGCTTACGGTCGCTGTCGCTCGCGTAGACGGAGGTCGCCGGAAGTTGCTCGCTCTCTTTTAAAATGAACGGTTGCTTATCGCTTTGCCGCTACGAGTCGCTCTTAATGTGAATGAGGCTTTAGTTAATGCACTGTGAGTTAACACGAACTAATGTTATTTAACTTAAATAACATTAAAGGGCTCCTGTGATATGATCTTTTGTGAGCTGTTTGGACAGAACTGTGTGTAGTATAGTGTGTCCACAGTCATACTGGAGTGATATAAACACAATAAGTCTCTTTTTTATAACTTTCTGATGTTAAAATAAAATCCAAATCCCTGCTATTCTGAGGCCGTCCGCAACGTGACGTAGGAGTGCGGTTTCCCCGACCACTGAATTGATTGACAGCCGCGTATTAACATGTCTCCATAGTAACGCGTATAATCATATCAACAAGATGTGCGCAAAGCAACCGGGATTAAAAGATCTGTTCATCTCTCTGTGATCATCTGCACCTCAAGAATGAGTTTTACAAGTCTAAAACGTTTTTAAAACAGTGCATGTTTGTAATAAAGGCCGTAAAATTGCTGTAATTTATCACCACAGCCGCGTGTCAGTACAATTATAAAAGAAGACGCTTCAATCCCGGGTTGTGGACGTTAAATCAGGTTTATTTTGTACATTAACATAACGGATATCCATACAGCAGTGGATATTAATGTGTATCCTGTCACATTTGTGTGCAAAAACAGTGCAAAGCTAAACACTTGCGAACTTTGTAACGACGTTGTGTGTTACTCATCATTCCAGAAAGCCTTGAATTAACTCCTCAACAAGTACATCAAATAACCATAAGTTCTTACTGTAGTATTTCTCATTCTTGTTTGTCACTGTGCTGTTTATTTGACATGAGACGCTGCAGGAGATGGAGACGCGCGTCAGAGTGATAGAGAGCGATCTCTGTGGCTCTGACAGGCACGTGGGAACAGTGGGCGGGGAGAACCAGCTCATTTGCATTAAAGGCACAGGCAAGAAAAACAGCTACTGTGTGCTCAGAGCTGAAAACGCCCATGTTCAGAAAAGTATAATAAATAATCTGATGGGTATTTTGAGCTGAAACTTTACAGACACGTTCTGGAGACACAAAAGACTTATCTTAAATCTTGAAAAGGGTCAAACAGGTGCCCTTTAACTAACAGAGATGATTAAATACCATAATAACTAATTGTTTGTTCATGTTAGTAAATACATCAACTAATGGACTAACTAACTTATTTTAAAGTGTTACCAAATATATATTTATATATTATAAAAAATGTAAAAACTGAGGTGGTCAATATTATTAGTCCCCTTTCAATTTTTTTTCCAATTGTCTACAGAACAAATCACTGTTGTCCAATGACTTTCCTAATTACCTTAATCTAGATACGCCTTTAAATTGCACTTTAATGTCAAAAACAGAATCTTGCAAAATAACTAGTAAAATTTGATGTACTGTCATCATGACAAATATGAAATATAACAACTTTTTATTCCATGTCTGCCCCACGTTGAGCCTGAAAACATCTTTCAGCTGTTATGAATTGAGTCTAAGTGATCGTTGCTTGGTGTTTGCTGCTTTATTTGCTGCACTGTGATCATCTTTATACTCTTCTCACTGTTCTGCTGCTCTCCGTCACTGATTTCACCTGCGCTGACGTTTTAATTTCCTCTAATTACACACTCGTCTGCTGTGATAGTCACACTGTGTGAAATCAGACTGACATCGTGAGTGTTGTGTGTGTGTGTGTGTTTCAGACAAACGCTGAGCAGCAGCTGAAGATCCAGGAGCTGCAGGACAAACTCTTGAAGGTACCGAATGTCTGCTTATTTAAAGTAAATGTATTGTGAACTATTCAAAAGTACCACCAATGTGAGATCACGGTCAAGCCTTTCTTACCATCAAACATATTCTATTACAATGTGAAATTGAAAACTTCTAGACAACATTTCTATACTCCGAGCACTTTGATGGTTGTTTTTGAAAATGGGGTGGTCCACTGCGATATCATATTTTAAACTTTAGTTGATGTGTAATGTAGCTGTGTGAACATAAACAACATCTCTGAATGTAAGACGCTCAAAGTTCAGTGCAAAGGGAGACATTGGCTTTTACAGAGTTAGCTTAGCAAAGCCTACAGCGAACGAATTTGGGGACTACAAAAAAAAATACATCCGGGTTAATGAAATTATAAACACTTCAGGTTACACGGATACGCCCCGTACAGCGAAGGGGCGTGGCCAGAGGCGCGGTAATGTTAAAGCAGTGAAAGCTAAAATGGCGTCCAAACGCTGCTATTTCCTCAAAGCTTGTTCTGTTTCTGTATTTGGGCTTCCAAAGGACACGACACAAAGACAGAAGTGCTTACAGATTCATTTTAATTATGCTCCAGAGAATTATAAAACAGATATCGCTTTAGCATTTGACAAAGAAGAGCTTCCAGAATCTCTCCCAGTTCAGTGCTGGATTCGGTTAAAACTCCTCAGAGAAGGAGCAGCTCCAACCATAATAGCAGAAGATTGTGAGCCACACCTGTAGGTGTTTTTATTTGTTAAAATTGATCTATGACATGCATAGTGTCTAGCGTTAATGGTATGTTGTAGAGAGGACGTAAACAAGGATGTAAACGAGAAATGCTGTTTGGCACGCTAACAATTTAGCTACAAGTTCATATTTATCAGTCAAACCGCTGTAAACAGCCACAATCCTCAGCAGCGCTGCAGTGTCTCTCTATGCGGACGCTTTCCCTGCGTTCTACATCTCAAATAACAAACTCGCAAAAGATATGTGAACGCTTCATATTACTTACACATGCTTATAACCCGAATATATGTGAAAGACACTTGTCAGATGTTATTTTAGAGAGGAGGCGTGAGGTTTATCTGTGTCCTCTGTGTCATTTTCTGTCTGATTCAAACAGATACGGGTAACAGTTACACTGACTGACAGTGTATTTACACAACGGCAAAGAGCGTGCTAGTAGAGGCGTAATGCTTTTCCTGGTGAAGTGGAGCCAAGCAGCACGTTATGTTAGCTGACCAATCAGAGCCTCTTGAGGGCGGGTCTTTCAGAGGAACTAGGAAATATGTTGTTTTCATGTTAGCAGAGTAGCTATATATGATCAAAGTAAGATATCTGAAAAAATTACGTGATTTTCTACAAGCGAAGCATGAGCACACATTGCTTTGCATCTTATAAACACAACCAACCTTAAAAATACACTGTGGACCACCCCTTTAAGTTATTGATCAAAAATTAAACTGAGAAATCATATCTAATGTTTTTAATGCAAATGTTTGTCATTTGTGTTTGTTAGTTTGGTATCATATTGAAAGATGAAGTTGGTAATGTGTAGTATGTTTTTATCTATACTGATCTTGCCGTGAAATCTCCATAAGTTGCTGACGTGGCAATAAATAAATAAACAAATCACAAATCAAAATAACAGTTCTCTGTTTCAGCATATTTTAATATTTAATTTATTTATGTGATTCAAACAGGAGTGTTCAGCATCATTTCTCTTGACTTCAGTGTCAATGATCCTTCTGAAATCATTTTAATATGATTATTTTATGGTTAAAAAAACATTTATGATGATTATCAGGGTTATAATTGTTAATCAACTATTTCTGCTGTTAGTATCCTCTGGTGAATATACAGTTCAAAAGAATAGCATTCAAGCTTTATTGCTCATATTGTTTTTTTATTATAATAATACACCAGATTGTTAGCAACAAGATATGAATATATAACAAAAAAGTATATATGTAAGTATATACTGAAGTGCATTGACCTACAGTAATATGTAGTCCATTAAAACACAATTACAACAATAAGAAATGTAAAAAACAAAAAAGATTTGTTAATAAAAAATGCAATACATATGTACATGCAAAGCGATGTGAAATCATAAAGACAACTAGACAGAGATATTATACTGAGAGTGCTTACTGAGCATCTTGTGTCCAAGTGAAAAATCATATTTGATGCATGTGTTGTTTTATTATATCCTATATCTATGAATTATGAGCCATAAGATGCTGATGTCACACTAAACAATCAAAAGTGAACACTTATTTTAATTGATAGAAATAAGATGCACAAGTATATGTTACAGGGATTATACTGTGGTAGAAAGACTAGCATTACCACGTGACCTCTGTAATCCTGTTGCATGCAAACACAGGAGATTAAAAACACTAAAGTTTAATCTTTCGCTTTGAGAAGAATTCTGACCCTCAGAGGATCTAGAGGTCTCAGATTGAGTGTGTGTTGTGTGTATTGTGTGTAGAGTGTAGGCATGGGCCACTATAAGATTCTGATGCTATGATAACCTTGGATAAACATAGCACGGTACTGTGATTACTGCTCTAAAATATGCTCTTTTTAAATGTCTGGGTAAAAAACAACTCCTCTTTTCCCCATTGAACACAATATATTTTATTTGAAGTAGTATTTTGTAGCAGTAAACATGTCAGGCTGAATAATTAAACTAAAGGATTGACTTCTGCTGTCTTGATTAGTTTCAGAAACACAGATTTTTGAAAAGGCATCTTTGGAGATCTTTCTGTTCTGTGGATATACAGTAAAGCCACTGCACTGTTCAGCTCTACAGCATGCTGGATGATGGTTTATAAGGGATTTGTTTTTCAGATGTTTCCTGAATCATGGGCTGACCAGTAACTTGTGATGTGGAGACACCTTTTCTGCTGGAGATACTGTTGCGCTAAAAAACGAAATTAAAGAGTCATAAAAAACATGTTAAAAACACTAACCTAAATATTCCTTTGGAACGGTATAACCGAACATTTTAGTTCATGCCTAGTACAGTACAATGCGTGGTTTGCACATGTACTGAGTGTGTGTGTGTACAGGCTGTGAAGGCCAGCACTGAAGCCACAGAGCTGCTGCAGAACATCCGACAGGCTAAAGAGCGTCTGGAGCGAGAGCTGGAGCGTCTGCGCAATAAATCTGACCCCAGTGACACGCTGCGCAGACGCCTGCGGGAGACTGAGGTACCACACACTCTTTACTGTGGATTCATTTCACATTTGCGTGTTTCTCTGCAGCAGAAGTGGTCATAGTTGGTAAACTCAGAGCGCAGTGAATGGGAGAGTACAACAAATCATTAGTACAATCCTATTAGCTGAATTAATGACAGAAAAACTCCACGATGGTGTCATCAAGTCTTTCAGAAAGGAAAACAATAGTGTGAGACTAATAACGGCAGCCAGAAGAGAGAATAATGTCAGATTTACTGTCCTGCCCCCATACACACTGCATTACACACACCTCACACAAGTGCTAATTTGTTTTGTGTAATTTGATGCAGAGATGATATAATACATACGTAAATACTTATAAATGTACATACGTTTAAAAAACAACAACTCAATATTTCAATGATTTAAGATGCTGAGGACCATTAAACACATAACAGTCTTGTAAAAAGGGTCCTTAGTGAACCAGGCTGGAATTCACTCACACTATATTCACTCTATACATACAGATATGGGGAAATTCTGTTTCATGGTATAGTAATTTTTTTCACAGTAACGATATATTTCAAAATATAGTGATTTAAAGAGAGTTAGGGCTCTATATGAGATATATAGACAGACAGACTCACACACACACTACCAGTCAAAAGTTTGGGGTCAGTAGGATTTTTAAATGTTTTAAAATAAGCTTCTCCTGCTCACCAAGGCTGCATTTATTTCATCAAAAATACAGCACAAATAGTAGAATTGTGAAATGTCATTACACTATAAAATAACTGTTCAAAAGTAGTTGATTTCCAGTGATTTTAATGATGAATTTTCAGCTTCATTACTCCAGTCTTTAGTCACATGATCCTTCAGAAATCACTCTAATATTAATTATTATTGTATTATTATTATTATTATTATTATTAATATTATTATTATTATTAATGGTAATAGTAATAAAAGCAATAATAATAATAATTTAATTTGAAACTTCATACAATAAGAAAGCAGTTATTTAAATTTAACAGTTTTTTAAATGAATTTAATAGCATTTAATAAATGCGCCTTGATGAACAATAACTTTCTTTAAAAAAAAAAAAAAAAAAAACATGGAGAAAAAAAACTGACCCCAAACTTTTGACCGGTAGTGTATATACGTACATACATACAGTGCATCCGGAAAGTATTTATAGCGCTTCACTTTTTCCACATTTTTTTATGTTACAGCCTTATTCCGAAATGGATTAAATTCATTTATTTCCTCAACATTCTACACACAATCCCCCATAATGACAATGTGGAAAAAGATTTATTTTACATCTAAATCTTAAAAAAAGATTTGCAAATTTATTACAAATCAAAAACCTGAAAAATGACATGTACATGAGTATTCACACCTTTGCTCAATACTTTGTTGATGCACCTTTCTTTCAAGAAGTCTTTTTGAATATGATGCCAGAAGCTTGGCACACCTGTCTTTGGGAATTTTTGCCCATTCCTCTTTGCACTACCTCTCAAGCTCTATCAGGTTGGATGGGAAGTGACGGTGTACAGCCATTTTCAGATCTCTCCAGAGATGTTCAATGGGATTTAGCTCTGGGCTCTGGCTGGGCCACTCAAGGACATTCACCGAGTTGTTGTGAAGCCACTCCATTGATATTTTGGCGGTGTGCTTTGGGTCATTGTCCTGCTGGAAGATGAACCGTTGCCCCAGTCTGAGGTCAAGAGCACTCTGAAGCAGGTTTTCATTCAGGATGTGTCTGTACATTGCTGCATTCATCTTTCCCTCTATCCTGACTAGTCTTCCAGTTCCTGCTGCTGAAAAATATCCCCACAGCATGATGCTGCCACCAGCATGCTTCACTGTAGGGATGGTATTAGCCTGGTGATGAGCGGTGCCTGGTTTTCTCCAAACGTAACGCCTAGCATTCACTCCGAAGAGTTCAATTTTAGTCTCATCAGTCCAGAGAATTTTGTTTCAAATGCCCTTTTGGCAGATTCCAGGCGGGCTGCTATGTGCCCTTTACTAAGGAGTGGCTTCCGTCTGGCCACTCTACCATACAGGCCTGATTGGTGGATTGCTCCACAGGTGGTTGTCCTTCTGTAAGGTTCTCCTCTCTCCACAGAAGAACACTGGAGCTCAGACAGAGTGACCATCGGGTTATAGATCACCTCCCTGACTAAGGCCCTTCTCCCCGATCACTCAGCTTAGATGGCCGGCCAGCTCTAGGAAAGAGTCCTGGTGGTTCCAAACATCTTCCACTTATGGATGATGGAGGCCACTGTGCTCATTGGAACTTTCAGAGCAGCAGACATTTTTCTGTAACCTTCCCAAGCCTTGTGCCTCGAGACAATCTTGTCTTGGAGGTCTACAGACAATTCTTTTGTCTTCATGCTTGGTTTGTGCTTTGACATGCACTGTCAACCCTGGGACCTTATATAGACCGGTGTATTCCTTTTCAAATCATGTCCAATCAACTGAATTTACCACAGGTGAACTCCAATGAAGCTGCTGAAACATCTCAAGAATGATCAGTGGAAACAGAATGTACCTGAGCTCAATTTAGAGCTTCACGGCAAAGGCCTCTTTGAAGGCCTCAATAAATCTTTTTCCACATTGTCATTATGGGGGATTGTGTGTAGAATGTTGAGGAAATAAATGAATTTAATCCATTTTGGAATAAGGCTGTAACATAAAAAAATGTGAAAAAAGTGAAGCTATTTATTTATTTATTTATTTATTCTGGAGAAAGTCTTATTTGTTTTATTTCGGCTAGAATAAAAG
>CAIGQV010016645.1:31331482-31353151 GCA_903798115.1 Danio jaintianensis | reverse complement strand
TTTTGGAAGATGGCCTGGTGTCAAGAAGGGCAGCAAAGAAGCCACTTCTCTCCAAAAAAAAAAAAACATCAGGGACAGATTGATCTTCTGCAAAAGGTATGGTGAATGGACTGCTGAGGACTGGGGCAAAGTCATATTCTCTGATGAAGCCCCTTTTCGATTGTTTGGGGCATCTGGAAAAAGGCTTGTCCGGAGAAGAAAAGGTGAGCGCTACTACCATCAGTCCTGTGTCATGCCAACAGTAAAGCATCCTGAGACCATTCATGTGTGGGGTTGCTTCTCATCCAAGGGAGTGGGCTCACTCACAATTTTGCCCAAAAACACAGCCATGAATAAAGAATGGTACCAAAACACCCTCCAACAGCAACTTCTTCCAACAATCCAACAACAATTTGGTGAAGAACAATGCATTTTCCAGCACGATGGAGCACCGTGCCATAAGGCAAAAGTGATATCTAAGTGGCTCGGGGACCAAAACGTTGACATTTTGGGTCCATGGCCTGGAAACTTTCCAGATCCTAATGCCATTGAGAACTTGTGGTCAATCCTCAAGAGGCGGGTGGACAAACAAAAACCCACCAATTCTGACAAACTCCAAGAAGTGATTATGAAAGAATGGGTTGCTATCAGTCAGGATGTGGCCCAGAAGTTGATTGAGAGCATGCCCAGTCCAATTGCAGAGGTCCTGAAAAAGAAGGGCCAACACTGCAAATACTGACTCTTTGCATAAATGTCATGTAATTGTGGATAAAAGCCTTTGAAACGTATGAAGTGCTTGTAATTATATTTCAGTACATCACAGAAACAACTGAAACAAAGATCTAAAAGCAGTTTAGCAGCAAACTTTGTGAAAACTAATATTTGTGTCATTCTCTAAACTTTTGGCCACGACTGTATACACATGCTGTTTGACAGCTCATAACACGCTGCAAAAACAATACAACATTACCAATGACAACAAATGCGTTGTCAACACTTTCATTTTGTTAATAAGCAACATTAGCACGGGCTAGTTTTAGAGCAAAGTCCATGCGGTGGTCATCTGCTGTAGGGTATTTGCATAGAGCGACCTAACTGGCTGACACCTGTTTGCCGATTTAAATTCACTCAAAGTTCATGTGAATCATTGACGCTGACATAAGGAAAATAACATTTAAATTACTTTTAATAATCCAAGGGCAGTTTCATTCAGTGAGCCTACATTTGTGTGTTAAGCTGCCATGTAGTTCAGGTCAAAACACGGGCTCTGCACAGCGCGACTAGTCCACTAGTCTGTGCAACCCCTATCATACACACACACACACACACACACACACACACACACTACAGGTTCGTGCACATCAGGACGATTGTCTCTGATGTTTAACACCTCCAGACTAAACAGAAGCAGTTTTTCCACAGGTCATGGCATTTCTGGAATATCATGGAGTTTTAAAAGGTTTATTGCAGACATTGAAAGTCAGGGATTTTTTTTGTTGTTGTTGTCATCTTTTGTTTTTTGTTAGTCATCGAATCGGATTTTTTAATTATCATACCTTTTTTTAATTTAAATTTTTAATTCCCATTTATTATTATTATTATTTATATATATATATATATATCATGTTATTTCTTTTTTCATGTTTTACCTGAAGTCTTTTATTTCCTTGATTGATTGCACTGGTGTACAAAAACATATTTCCCCCCACTAAACCTCTAAACTTAAACAAATATTAAAATCCCAACCCCTAGTGCTATATGTATGCTGTTGCCTCACCATTGGAAGTAGTTCACCAAATAACTAGGAACCACATTATTAACCATTTTACATATTAGGGCTGTGTGATATGGGCAAAAGAAACCCATCACAATTTTCTCGAGTTTAATCATGATTTTGACACACAGACGTTTTACGGTGTGAATATGAAACATATTTACAAAGGAAAACAATTAGACCTTCATCAAAGACCTGTAATATGTCTCTAAAACAGACATAAGGCAGAAAATAAGGGACAGAAGTATGGCAAAACAAATAGGCTGTGTGTGTGTGCGTGGTTGTGCCGTCAAACTCAAGTAAGGCTCCGATGTTCTGCTTGACCACATATCAGAAGTAGTTGTGTGTACTTTTATACGTGTCCACATATATATGTTTTTTTGCCGTGCATAGATCATAGACCTATTTGTGCCGCTGCCGTGAAACAGGCCGTTCGCATATCGCGTTTTCTGTGCGCACAGGTCTGTTATTTCCAATGGAGGCACGCGGCTTACCCGCATATTGGGAGTGATGTGCTTGCGTATTCCAGGCACACCCGGTTGAAAACGCGAGTCATGTAAGTTAACAAGATCTGACTGATCAGCTTCACACTTTGTATGGAATATACACATTTCGGTAGACTAATTACCTCAGACAAACACAGAACACCCAAACACTGCAGTGCTTTTTATTTTCTCCGCAAATAAAACTTGTATCAGAGCTGCAGCAATGTTTATTAGTTTGTCACCCTCTGAGACAAGAGGAGCACGAAAGGAGCGCAAGCGCAAATATATATAGATATAGAAATCGCACGTTCAAATCGCGATTTCGATACGATTTCAATTAATTGCACAGCCCTATTATATATCATTCCCAATTATAGAAAACACACTCTCTTATTCACAGGTAATGTTCCTACTTCTTTTAAAAACACTTTGTGCAAATGTGTTCTAATATGAATTATTCTTACTAATTTATTTTGTGGCTTTTTATCCTGTAAGCTGTTAACATGGGGAACGGAAAAAAATTTGGACCATAAACGGACTGCAGTATGTGTGAAACAGGCATGACAGAAAAGGTGTGTGCAGATCCTTCAGCTCTCAATGTGTGTTTGTGCAGAACATTGAGACCCTGAAGACCACCTGCAGCATGCTGGAGGAGCAGGTGGTGGAGCTGGAGAGTCTGAACGATGAGCTGCTGGAGAAGGAGAGACAGTGGGAGAACTGGAGATCTGCTCTGGAGGACGAGAAGAGCCAGGCGGAGCGCAGAACCAGAGACATGCAGAGACTGCTGGACAATGAGAAGCAGAACCGGTAACATATCCATTATTCACAGCACAGTATCATCAGCTAACATACGGGAATAGGTTGACTATCAATGAGCAACACATTCTTACGCTATAATCTACCAATTAAGTTTTTTTTCATGCACCTGTCAAATTTGGGTTTCTGGGCCTTTAGGATTTCCATACTTTTTGTTGTTGTTGTTGTTGTTTGTTTCATTAAAAGAAAAGCACCCAAAAGCATTTGATCAATTTGCGTCTGTAGACTGTAATTACAATACATGTATTTTTTTTTTTTAAATAGTTTTTCTTTTTCGCTGAGCCATAAATGTCCACTTCGGCAGCATGTACAGTCACCAAACAGACATATTTGTGTGTGTGCTTTTCATATTTATATTGTTAAAAAAAATTAATGAAAGTTTTTAACCTGAAGTCATCAAATATTCAGATTTTCTTTAATATACGTCATTTTGCAAAATATACAACAGTTTGACGGCATAATCGTTTATATATATAAAAAAAAAAACACAAAGAGTCTCAAAAACCCTTTTGTATGAGGAACTTTCTTCCACCATTCATTCACATCTGCAGCTGATGTCAGAACAGCAGAAGCCGCTGCTCATTCACCAATGTCACTGTAGAGCTAGTGTTTGAATGATTCTCTATCGTAATGTCTAAAGTGAAGACAAAACAGGTGATTTTGCTCACATTTTAAGATTATAAGGCTGAACGGCATGAAATGCCATCCGTCTACAGAGATTTCCCAGTATTTCTCTGTTGCAATCGGGAGATCACAATAATTAACCCCGAAAAATCCAAAGCAAACACTAGCAGATTACTATGGTATAAATACAACACTACAAAACAGAGAGATCGACTTAGAATGTCACTTACCTGTTCTGTAATGATTTGATCAGCTGTAGTTTAAAACGTACACTAAAAAAATGCAGTTTTTCTCCCTCCAAGGACCTATTATGCAGTCTCTGTCGCCATCTTGTGGCGAAACGTCAACCGTCTTTGCTCTGCTCAGTATAACAGGCTGATGGCTGCCAACGAATATTTAAAATAGGCACTATCCTCATAAATAAACTGCATAGTTGCAATCTAAACAACTACATTCTCCTTTAAAAAAGCCTCAAAAATACATTATGTTGTCCAACAGCTGCAAACTGTATTATTTTGTAAAATATTTGTCAAACTGTAGTCCTCTGCTTGCCACTCGTGTGGGCGGAGTAATACACAAGGGTGAAGAGGCTGTACAAGTGCTGATATAACTTTAATATCTCACGGCTATCAGCCAATCAGATTCGAGAACCAGACAGAACTGTTGTATAAATAAATATATATATATATATATTTATATACACATACACACACACACACACACAGTTATTTATTTATTTTTACCCCGTTTACCTAAAGTGTCTTTCTTTAAAACTATGAATCAGCAAAACTGTTTGTCAAAACTCTTCAGAATTTTAACTTTTATTAATTTTAGTTGGATTTGTATGGTTTTGGGTTCAGTTTTTGTACAAACTCTTATTTTATTTTTTAGCACTAAGAGTTTTGCACAAGAGTGATGTAAATGTAAGCTGTGGATGCACGACTAGACTTTGCTCTGGTCGACACTGGACGTGTTCTATCCACTCTGATGAACTACAATTACTAAAACTAAATATATACAAACAAAATAGAAATGTGTTCACAAAATGCAAACTGAACTAAACCATTATTAAAACAAACTAAAACTAAACTGAAATTTACAACAAATTAATTAATTATTAACTATTAACAATACTGTAATAACCTTGCAACCATCCCCCAAAATAGTGTGTTTTCTATGATTGTGTTCAGGTTGCGAGCGGACCAGCGCAGCACTGAGTCTCGGCAGGCGGTTGAGCTGGCGGTTCGGGAACACAAAGCTGAGATCGTGGCTTTACAGCAGGCCCTGAAAGAGCAGAGACTGAAGGCAGAAAGTCTGTCTGACACCGTGAGTTACACACACACACACCACAGACTGCCCATGTTCACGCCACCCCTGCATATTTATATTCATGCTCTAATTATGAATAAGCACAACTGTTATATACAATTGAAGTCAAATAGTTGATTATTTCTTTGTCAAATATTTCCCAAATGATGTTGAACAGATTCAGGAATTTTTCACAGTATTTCCTATAATATTTTTTCTTCTGGAGAAAGTCTTATTTGTTTTATTTCGGCTAGAATAAAAGCAGTTTTTAATTGTTTTAAAGCCGTTTTAAGGTCAATATTATTTGCCCCCTTAAGCAATATTAGTTTTGGATTGTCTCCAGAACAAACCACTGTTATACAATGACTTGCCTAATTACCCTAACTTTACCCTAATTAACCTAGTTAAGCCTTTAAATGTCACTTTAAGCTGAATACTAGTGTCTTGAAGAATATCTAGTCAAATATTATGTGCTGTCATCATGACAAAGAGAAAAGAAATCAGTTATTAGAAATGAGTTATTAACACTATTATGATTAGAAATGTGTTGAACAAATCTGCTCTCCGTTAATCAGATTTGGGGAAAAAATATACAGGAGGGCTCATAATTCTGACTTCAACTGTATGTATTTAACATTTTATTTTACAAAACAATTGTGCAAATGTATTTTTTGTGTGCAATATTTTCTGAATTCTGTAATTATTATCCTCTCTGTAAAAAACTTTGCTTCTGTGCTCCGTGAGCTACACAAACACACTCACCGCACCGCAGACTGTCCTGTTCACTCCAGCCCTCCATATTTCCAGCCCTCCATATTAATATTCATGCCAATATGGAGTTTAACAAGCTGTTATTAAGCTCTACAGCTGATAGAGGTTATTGAAACACTACTGAACACGTCTCTGTGCATTAGCTGAACACACTGAATAACAGAGGCCTGCCTTCTGCTGCTCAGACCTCTGCATGTGTGTGCACCCAAATCACATTTCTGGGCTGAAGTTAAAAATTTAGCTTGCATTTGGCCAAAAATCAAGAGTACTTTGTAATAAATAATTCTGTATTGTTATATTAAAGGATATTTAGTCATTTTGTAAGACTTTTAAAATTTAACTCAATTTCTTATAATGTTTATAGTGATTTAAAGGTGCAGTAGGTGATCTGCCAAAATGCTAACCGGTTAGCATAATATCTTTGAAACACAATCCCTCCCCTGTCGTCCAAAGCCACGCCTCCTGATATCATGAACGCGCGCACATTAAAGATGACAGAGACCCACTAGATCATGTCATTCGCCAGTTAGAAAACTTTATAGTACTTTATAATACTACAATTCACAATGATAAACTGTATTATATCTGGCACGTTTCAGTTATGTAGTTTCATGCATGCAAGGATCGCTGCTCTCACTCTCTCACACGCTTTGTCCACTACTGTATGCTTAGTGTTCGGCCGGCGGCGAGCAGGAATTACACTTATTACTAAGCCATACTTACATGCTATTTCAGAGCGAATATTCAGAGTAGCGGTGAACAATATAGGGACGCGTCACAGGCTGTCATTGTTCAACAAGACCCAATGTGAATATAAAAGCAGCTTCAGCTCAGTAAAGCAGGCTAGGCGGAACAGCGCCATTTACTGATGTTTTGTTGTTCAACTGAATAAAAATCGACATTATGGATGCTGTAAAAGGAACTTATGAAACTGAGAATAGTCACATCAATCTTTCAGCGGGAGATTTCAGTGGCTGAACAACACTTCTGTGCATATAACCCATTCATAACAACACAACTACATCAGCTCTGTGTGACTGAAAGAGTTTTAAAACAGAACATTACCTGTCTAACAGAAATACTTCAGCCATGGTGTCGTCCTTCCTCCAGCACGCAAAACTAACTCCAATATTGATTCAGGATTTTAAAGTTTTGATTCAGCATTTGATTTTACCGCTGTCTCTCTCTCTCTGCTGTGTGAACGCACGTGCAAACGGCGGATCTGTCTGCGTGAACGGCTGCAGATGTACAAATCTACATTTGTTGACAGTTTGGGCTACTTATCAGAATTATGGGAATTATCAGCCTGACAATATTTAATTGGATGAAAATTTTTTTTTTAGTCTTATGCCTCATCCAGAATATAAAAACACATATAAATACATTTAGATCATTTACTTTAATCAGTACTACTCTCTTGTCTGTGCGCTATTTGATTGGAGTGTTTTTCTGGTGGGCTTATGCAGTTCATGCATAGATTATTATTTGTGTACATGAGTGAAATATATACAGAACAAATAATAAGCTATTTTGAACTATGACCGCGCATAAGCTAGTTGACTGTGTGCTCAGCACAAGCCATTGAAATGAATGAGTTTCATAGCGCAGAGTTTTCTGCATCCAGTGTGAAAGCTGATTGACACTGAAACCAGCAGCATGCTGTGCAGAATATATTTTTGTTTTTGGTTCATATTTTTACCCATATTTCTCTTTCAGCTGATAACCAAAAATACTATTTTCGGGCAATAGTTTTTGATGGCTGAATATTCAGTGCGTCGCTAGTTTCTGGCTGTGGTTATGTTGTTGTTTATAGTGTTGTGGTGTTTTCAGCTCAATGACCTGGAGAAGAAACATGCCATGCTGGAAATGAACGCAAGGAGTCTTCAGCAGAAACTGGAGACCGAGAGGGAGCTCAAACAGAGACTCATGGAGGAGGTAAAACACACACTTGTGGAGTCTCAAATTGGCTTTAACTATTTCCCTGCCCGTGCTTTTAAAAAAGTTGCAAGCCTCCACCAGCATTCTTGATGATTTTTACAACTAAATTTGATGGCCATCAGAATGTTTTCTATTTGAATATATGAGCATATTATATGTCAAAATAAAGAATCACAAGCCTCTGCTTTTAAACAAGAAACCACATTTTATTATATCTTTGTGTTCATGTTTTGTCACCACTTGACTGCAGATAGATATTTTTGACAAAAAGCAGAGAAAAATGCATTTATTTTATTTTATTTTTTTAAGTAGTTCATTTTCAACATGTACTGTGTCATTCTTATCAATGGTGGGGAAATAGTTAAACTGCAATTCTAATGTGAGTACAATTGTTTAGTTTAATGATAATTGAAATCATATTTTATAATATAATAAAGCAATTGCAAAAGAAAGCAAACAGGAATGCAAACTTTTTACTATTTAGGAAAAAAAAAAAGTCATTTTGGTCTGAAATAGATCATTATTGGTATTAAATGGTTTTTTGTGTCTGTGCAAAACCGGAATCACCATAATTAGCCAATATTGTCTTAGTTAGTTAGTAGTGCATGTCTCTTTATCTTTTGTAACCTTAGGATTTGGCTGACTTTGTTCCGTTTTAATTTTTGGAGAAATGTTGCATTGATTTTTGTTTCCAAAAGTGTGTTTTTTTTAACATGCACGGTTATAAAAACAATACAAGATGCACAAGTACTTAAAAGTAACTAGAAATGAAAATGTAGTGTTTCTGTCCATGCAGTGTTTGCATCCCTCGACTTAAATGCATAGAAAAATTGTCCTGTTGAAATGTTTTTTTAGTCCTGAAATGCGAGATCTACCCTCTGAGGTGTGTGCGTGTGTGTGTGTTTCAGCAAGGGAAGCTGCAGCAGCAGATGGACCTGCAGAAGACTCACATCTTCAGGCTAACGCAGGGTTTGCAGGACGCTCTGGACCAGACGGACCTGCTGAAGACAGAGAGAACCGACCTGGAGTACCAGCTGGAGAACATACAGGTCACAAACACACACACACCATACAGACACATCAAAATGTCATATAAAGCAGCATAAATATCTCACTAACCAGAATATCAGCAGGCGTCCAAGATTACAAACTGAGAGCTGCTGAGAGAAAACATGCAATAATGTTACTGTAAGCATCTCCTCATTATATTTGTCTTTTTAAAGTCATTGGTCAGTAATGCTAAGTTCAGACTGCATGATTTTAACCCTGATTTTGACTCGCAGACAAATGCCTGAAATCACAGGCAAAGCGGGAGCTCATTGACGTGAGTAACAATCACACAGTGTGAACTATCAAAGACACAATCTGAGAGAATCGCTGATGAGTTGCTGACATCAGTCAGATATTGTGTGTTTGGTGTTTGGTTGTGAGACGTAGTTTGCGGACGGAGACAAAGTTGTCGGCGATTCTTTCTGTTGTTAAGTCATGCAGTGTTAAACCCGCTGTCGCTGATCCATCCTACAGTGTAAACACAGCAGCGACGGAACGCTAGCCCAGATAGTCATGCAGTGTGAAAACATCTGTGATGCCACTACTTTGAAAATCCTGCAGTCTGAACTCGGCATAAGACAGATAGCCCCACCCCAAACTCACTGTATTTGGTTGAATCAGATATTGACATGCAGCTCTGCACAAACACAGTTATAGACTTCATCTTTTTGATTGTGATTATGAACAGTAATGTTGTTATTATTATTGGATATCAGAATTTTTACAATGTAATGTATATGCAGAAAAAGAAAAATGAACGCCAGAAATGCATATTATATCATATATAGTGGAAGACTGTATTAACGGTCTTAAGCCCTCCTGTGAGAAAAAAAAAAAATTATAATTTTTATTTTACCCTAATTAACCTAGTTAAGCCTTGAAATGTCACTTTAAGCTGAATATTAGTGTCTTGAAGAATATCTAGGCAAATATTATGTGCTGTCATCATGGCAAAGATAACAGAAATCAGTGATTAGAAATGAGTTATTAAAACTATTATGTTTAGAAATGTGTTGAAAAAAATCTCTTACAGCTCTTGTGAGATATTTAATCAATTATAATTTCACAGCAGAGAGAATAATTTTGGCTTCCACTGTAAATGTAAAATATCACATTTATTAATTTTTGCATGGACTTTTGTTATCATTAATTATAAAAAAGCATTTGCAGTTTAACTTTAAACATCGTATTTTTGTTGTGGTGTTCTTGGATTTTCAAGAATGAGTTGTATTATTTTTTATTATTAGTGCACCCACAGTCCTATAAATATCAGGGAATTTGTTATTTACATGATTTGTCATTAAACAATAAATTATTCCCGATTCAGTAATTCTGATTGGAAAACTGCTGGAATCTTATTAAAGTCTGCATGAACTGGAAATTGCGCCTTTCTTTCATATTGTGACGCAGTTCCTAGAGAAACTGAATATTAAATGAGAAAACAGTGGGCGTGGCTTGTTTTTTTCTACTGTGAGCTGATTGGATGTAGTAAAGTAGGCGTGTCATTCAGAGAGATGGGGAAAAGGGTTTAGGGAGAGTTATTACAACCTAACAGACTCCTCCTCCTCACCATTTCTGTTTGATGTCAAAACTGACAGCTGGAGGGGCGTGGTTAAGTGTGTTAGCCACACCCAATACCTCAGACAGACCTAATCTGAGAGTTTAACTGAAAGCAAACAGGAAATGCATTTTCAGATTTACAAGGGCAAACTATTATTATTTTTTTTTCCTAATGACATGCGCAGATGAATTGTTCAGCACAAAACTAACAATGTGAGCTAACAACATCAATATGGTTCGTTTTTAGGACTTCAGCAGGTCTCAATCTTCATGTTGCTCTCCTTTTCTCTGATCAGGCTGTTTACTCGCATGAGAAGGTGAAAATGGAGGGAACCATCTCTCAGCAGACAAAACTCATAGACTTCCTGCAGGCCAAGATGGACCAGCCCAGCAAGAAGAAGAAGGTATGAGTTGATCATTGGGCAACTCATTCATAAAATCTGCAAAAATCACAACACAAGTCATCTCACATCCTGATAATGATGTATATCACAGTATAGTACCATTTCTGTAAATTCATAGATTAATATATTGATCACATGTAAAGGACTGATTGCTGTACGTGTAAAATACAGTAATCAGAATATTACTAGAAAAGTAATCAGCCCTCAGTTATTAACCATGAATTTAGTCAGAGTTTTAGGGTTAAAATAAGTGGTAGCGCTTTACAAAAAGGGTGTATTAGTTAATGTATTCACTAACACTAACAAGCAATGAACAGTACATTTATTACAGTATTTAATCATCTTTGTTCATGTTAGTAAATGGAAATAAAATGATTCATTCATGTTAACTCACAGTGCATTAACTAATGTTAACATGCATGAATTTGGATTTTAATAATGCATTAGTAAATGTTAATAAATGCTGTGTAAGTATTGTTTATTATTAGTTCTTGTTAGTAAATACACTAACTAATCAAAGCTTATTGAATTTGGTGTGACCAAATAGAAAAATAATTTAAAAATGAACAATAAAAGAAACACTTTCTTAAAAGATGATGTATTTAAATAAGTAATACATTTGATGAAAAGATGTTTTCACTGCGTCACGGTGGCGCAGTGAGTAGCACGATCGCCTCACAGCAAGAAGGTCGTTGGTTCGAGCCCCGGCTGGGTCAGTTGGTGTTTCTGTGTGGAGTTTGCATGTTCTCCCCGTGTTGGCGTGGGTTTCCTCCGGGTGCTCCGGTTTCCCCCACAAATCCAAACACGTGCGGTATAGGTGAATTGAATAAGCTAAATTGGCCGTAGAGTATGAGTGTGAATGCAAGAGTGTATGGGTGTTTCCCAGTGTTGGGTTGTGGCTGGAAGGGCATCCGCTGCGTAAAACATATGCTGGATAAGTTGGCGGTTCATTCCGCTGTGGCGATGAATAAAGGGACTGAGCCGAAAAGAATGAATGAATGGTTTACTGCATTTGTTTCAACGTTTACTCAGTCGAAACAAAAACTCGAACAAGCAAATTGGATAATAAATGATTGTAATGTTAATTAAAAACTCATCTCAATCTTTAAAGAACCCATTCTGAAACTCTAGTAGCAGTGTCGTTTATAAAGACTGTTGTTAGTAATTCTCAGCACTCCTCCTGTAATATCTTTGAACAGGATTGGTCATCATCCTCTACGTCTTGTTTCCAATCCAAATATCATTTGCTATTGTTGTAGAGTTGATGCTTAACAAATGATGAATTAACTATTTGCTAATGCTTAGTAAATGATTCGCAGTGTGCAGTTATTATGAAGTGTTGGCAGAAAAGCATTGTTTGCAGTGTATAACGTGAGCTGGCATCTGCTGCAGGGTATATTTGGACGTCGCGGCCGCGAGGAGGTGGGTGTCACTGCTAACGGAGCCACCGCCATGTCCACTCAGCCTGCGGTTCCTATGCAGTACAGCGACATGAAGGCGGCGCTGGAGAAAGAGAGATCCCACTGCTCTGAGCTGGAGGAAGCGCTGCAGAAGATGAGGATCGAATTGCGCTCGCTACGAGAAGAGGGTCAGACACTTACTTTCTCTCTGCATGGGTGGAAAAATGACACATCCCCTGGGTTTGCATCGTTGGGTGGTTTTAAAATGGCTGATTCACTTACTGCTTTTGGACATTATTTGTGCCATTTCTTATACACACATTTACTTAATTCGTCATTACATTTTTGACCACAAAAGACATTGATCTCTGTCTGTAATTTCTATAAAGGAAATGTGAGTAAAGCAAGGAGAGAAACTTGTATGTTTACATCTGATCCCTGTGAAGTCATTTAAGACTGTATATGATCAAAATAAACACACATTTGTTCAAATCTCTTCAATAATATCTCAATAAACACTATTATGGGACACTTTAAGTACTTTAAGGAATTAATCATGACAAATATATAGAATTTGACAAAAGCACATACAAAACTAAACAAAGCTAAGATAAATAAACAAAGCAATTCAATGCAAGTTTATTTGTATAGCACTTTTCACGATAATAGTTTCAAAGCAGCTTTACATAAGGTGCACATTATTGCATTACAATCCAAATCAGAAGAGTTAAGGTTATTGGTTGCCATAACTTTATTAGTTACTAATAACTTTAACTAATTAACTAGTAACTAATAGCTTTTAATAGTTAAAGTTATTATATATAAACATAGTTAACCTGCAGTTATATAGTATATAGGTGATGTCTATGTGAAAACAGTGAATCCAATAGAATCTAGGTTACGTTTATGATTGTTATTGTAAACTAAAATAATTAAAGAAACTTTATTGTGACTTGGGGGGGGGAAATGTGTTTACTAAAGTTAAAATAACATATAAATAAGATTAAATAACTTGACTTTTAAGGGGGTGCAGTTGAGGGCATGGCGGGCCCCCCTAATATAATGGCAGGGGAAACACTGAATGTAGTTTAAAGATGTTGATGATCTCTTTCCCTGTGTGTCTCTCAGCGGCTCATTTTAAAGCGCAGGAGCACATGGCTCCGTCCACACCGGCGTCGGCCCGTCAGCAGATCCTCATGTCAGCCATTGTCAAATCTCCAGAGCGCCAGCCCAATCCCAGCAGCCTCCTTAACCCGTCCAGCTCAGCCCGCCGCAAGGAGAACTCAACACCCGAGGGTCTGTACCGCACCATCACTCAAAACACACACACACACAAACAGTGCTCTGCATAAATGAGTACACCCCTCTTTCAGAGATTAATATTTTTATTGATTTCTCAGTGAACATAGCCAAACATATTTTGGTGCATTTAAATAAAGCAGTTTTATTAAACAGTTATATCTATTAAAATAAGAGTTTGGTCACCGAACATCTTTGAGAATATAAAGAAAATACATTTCACATTACATTTTTGTCTTTGGTACTGAATAATCTAATGTATATGCACAAATATATTACTGTAGAGAATCCTGTAGAAAACATGAATGTAAAAGAAAGATCTGTTAGGGGTGGACTCATTTATGCTGAGCACCGTACACACTCTCTAACAAACAGTGCAAACACATGGTATAATTTACAGGTCAGTCATTTCTGATAATACTGGTTGAATCAAATCTTCATCATTCATTAGTCTCAATAATTTTTCTGATTATGTACTGCTAGCTGAATTTGATGGCTTATGCCAGTTGGTCGATCTAGTTCTTAAAGGAACACTCCTCGTTTTTGGTAAATATACTCACCGGCCACTTTATTAGGTACACCTTACTAGTACCGGGTTGGACCCCTTTTGCCTTCAGAACTGCCTTAATCCTTCGTGGCATAGATTCAACAAGGTACTGGAAATATTCCTCAGAGATATTGGTCCATATTGACATGATAGCATCACGCAGTTGCTGCAGATTTGTCGGCTGCACATACGTGATGCCAATCTCCCGTTCCACCACATCCCAAAGGTGCTCTATTGGATTGAGATCTGGTGACTGTGGAGGCCATTTGAGTACAGTGAACTCATTGTCATGTTCAAGAAACCAGTCTGAGATGATTCGCGCTTTATGACATGGCGCGTTATCCTGCTGGAAGTAGCCATCAGAAGATGGGGACACTGTGGTCCTCAAGGGATGGACATGGTCAGCAACAATACTCAGGTAGGCTGTGGCGTTGACACGATGCTCAATTGGTACTAATGGGCCCAAAGTGTGCCAAGAAAATATCCCCCACGCCATTACACCACCACCAGCAGCCTGAACCGCTGAGACAAGGCAGGATGGATCCATGCTTTCATGTTGTTGACGCCAAATTCTGACCCGACCATCCGAATGTGGCAGCAGAAATCGAGACTCATCAGACCAGGCAACGTTTCTCCAATCTTCTATTGTCCAGTTTTGGTGAGCCTGTGTGAATTGTAGCCTCAGTTTCCTGTTCTTAGCTGACATGAGTGGCACCCGGTGTGGTCTTCTGCTGCTGTAGCCCATCCGCCTCAAGGTTGGACGTGTTGTGTGTTCAGAGATGCTCTTCTGCAGACCTCGGTTGTAGCGAGTGCTTATTTGAGTTACTGTTGCCTTTCTATCAGCTGGAACCAGTCTGGCCATTCTCCTCTGACCTCTAGCTGCTGCCATGTGATTGGCTGATTAGAAATTTGCGTTAACGAGCAGTTGGACAGGTGTACCTAATAAAGTGGCCGGTGAGTGTAGGTTAATTTTACAGCTCTCCTACTGTGAAGCAGGTAAGTTTTACCATTGTTGAATCCATTCAGCCCATTTCAGAGTCTGGCAGGAGTGCTTTTAGCTTAGCATAGATCATTGAATCGGATTAGACCATTAGCATCTCCCTCAAAAATCTTATCAAAGATTGTTTAAATAACTGATCTATTTAAACCTTGACTCTTTTGTAGTTACATTGTGTACTAAGGCAAATTATACTGTGCAGCGCCTGAAAATAACCCTCAGCTAAGTAGCTAGGTATAATTTCTTTGTAATATCATTGCACTGCTGCAGTCATAGTGTGACAGCAAAGTTCCTTTGTTATTTTGACAGAATAAGAGTATAGTTCCTATCCGTATTAGCCTAGAAAAAAGCAACTTTTCATTTTCAGTCAGTCTTAGCTCAAGCTTAGGGTCAACCTTTAAATAGGAGAATTATCAAAACTCTTTGGTCGTTTTTGAGTGAGATGCTAATAGTCTAATCCGATTCAATGATCTATGCTAAGCTAAAAGGGCTTCAGTCAAACCCAGAGATCGGCTAAAATGACCGGTAGCACTAGTTAAAGTTAACGTATTTACCATAGACTGTAAAAAGGTATTTACTAACATGAACAAGCAATGAATAATACATTTATGACTGTATTTATCTTCGTTAAAGTTAGTTGTTCATCATTAGTTCATGTTAACAATTAACTGTTTCATTTGGATTTGAATACTGCGGTAGTAAATGTTGAACTGTGATTAATAAATGCTGGACATGAATTACTCATAGTTAGTGTGTGTTTGTAAATACATGAACTAACATTAAGTAATGGATTAAAATGGTAAAAGTCAAGTGTTTGACTGTAGTAGAGCTGTAAAATGAGCTCCAAAAAGTGGAGTGTTTCTTTAATGGAGGTAAACATTTATGTCATAATAAATGTTTTCATGTCATCGTCTCGAGTCATCGCTCCTGATTCAGCTTGTCCAAACGAAAGCATTTATATATGTGTGTGTGTGTGGGGGCATATCTGTGAGTTGAAGAGATGTGTTCAGAGTGTTTGAGTAGTTGTGATGTTTCTGTCGGTGTGGTCCTGCACTCTTGCTTTCTTTCTGCGTCCTGCTCCATCAATCTGAGAGCTGTTTCTCTTCTGCTCTTTTAGAGAAGAGGAGGGTGACGTTTGAAAGTAAGTGTCTCTCTCTCCTTCCTCCTTCCTCTTCTTCATCATCTCAGTGTGTTTCTGCCTTCATCTGAGGTCAGATCAGCATGCGTCAGGGTCAGGGTTTGAGAGATTCACTGAACTGCAGGACTCTGTAAACACCAGACAGGAATGAAAATATCACACATAACCGCCTTGTTGTTGTTGTTGCCTGTATTTGCAGTTAAATCTAAATGTGGTTGAAATAAATGTTATTAGATTCAGTGTTGAAAAATATGTTCTAAATTTGTCAAATTAGGTGAATAATGACAAGACTCTCACTTGGTTTTTTGATTCCTCAAAAAACATTCGGGTCTGTTTTGAAATGGAAGAGACACGTTCTTCCCACATGAAATAAAACACGTAATTTAGAGTCAAATCTAAAGTGTTTTTGAACCATATTATAGTGAAGTGTGTGTGTATATACAACTTTAACTATACAAATGAATCAACGATTTTATTCATGTCATTTCACACTTCAGTTTCTCCTCAAATCTTCTGACCAATCAAATGCTGTCTAGTGTCTGACATGCCCCGCCTCCTTCTTCTCATTGGCTTTTCATTTGATGCGCTTTAGCTCAACCACTCTCAGGGCTTCCTCCAGTGCAGGGCTGTGAGAAAACTAAACGCTATTGGCTGTTTTTTAAAAAGGGGTGGAGCTACACTGTCCCACCCTCTTTTCATGTTTCGGTTGAGATTACATGCAGATACAGTATTGAGTAAACCCTATTATAAGTAGTAAATCAGTTTTTTTAACCATAGGTGTAGCTTGTGACGCTGCAGGAATATTCATTACCTGAATGTTGTGATGATGTGTTTTGTATTATTTTATACAAATGCAGTAATTCAATGCTCTTTTAAAAGTACTGCAACATTGCTGTAAACATCTTAAACAATGCCCAATTCTAAGCTGAAAGCGTCTGTTATTAAGCTACACGGTAAACTTAACAAAACTGAACCCCTTTGAATGGCTTGTTTTGATGCAACAACTGGCAAATTTACACTTATGTGTACTTTTAGCACAGTGAAACGTGACGTCCCATGATATGTAAAATAAAGAAAGCATACAGGCTGTGCTTTATGCCATCATCTTGAAATCATATGCTACATGATGCCACAGCCATATCACCCTGCAGCCCAAGAGTGGTTACTCACTGAAGCTAAGCAGGGCTGAGCCTGATCAGTACAGGATGGGAGACCACATGGGAAAACTAAGTTGCTGCTGGAAGTGGTGTTAGTGAGGCCAGCAGGGGGCGCTCAACCTGTGGTCTGTGTGAGTCCTAATGCCCCAGTATAGTGAAGGGGACACTATACTGTCAGTGAGCGCCGTCTTTCAGATGAGACGTTAAACCGAGGTCCTGACTCTCTGTGGTCATTAATAATCCCATGGCATTTCTGGTAAAGAGTAGGGGTGTAACCCTGGTGTCCTGTCCAAATACCCTCCATCGGCCTCTCAATCATCCTCATCCACTGAATTGGCTCTATCACTGTCTCTCCACTCCACCTATAGCTGGTGTGTGGTGAGTGGTGATTAATGCACTAAATAAATACACATTACATTACATTACATGATGCGGTTATTTCTTCATTTTTGTTTTTAAATGATATATATTTAAGTATTTTATTTTTGTTCATTTTATGTAAATGAGAACAATATTTGTTCATAAATTATTATTATTTAAATTATAGGCTTTTAAGCTGAAAAGTCAAAAATTAAGGTGTACCAAGGTAAAAAAAAAAAAAAAAGTTATTCATTTATCTTTTCACATACAGTAAAGCAGTTCTTCAGATCTTCCACCCAAAATGCTTTTGAATGGAAAAAAAGAAAAGATTTTGAATGCATTGAGGTGTAGGACTGTTTAGGTATTTTAGTACTCAAAAACTAAAGCGAATAACTGAGGATATCCATCTGTTTCTCCAGTTTAAATGAAAAGTGAAGTGCATGCAGTCAAGGAGGTTCAGACTGTCCTCATGTCTTCTGCATGTCCTTTCGCTGCACTGACTTTCATACGATGACTGACTATCTGAGTATCTGTTGTGCATTTGTCTTTTATTCTTGAGCCTGAAGCGCACAGAGCTGCATGTGACCGTCTGCGCTCTCGATGTCTTGTTTTGCATAGAGAGAGAGAGATGGACATGCTGCTGCTGCTGTGTGATTTTAGTTAGATTTTATTATCATTCACTTTGAGATGCTTAAACGAATAATTCACCCACAAAATGTAAAGGGGACCTGTTCTGTACCTTTTTGCATGATGTAAAATGCATCCCTGCTCTCCCTAGAGTGTGTGTATTGAAGTTTGAGCTGAAAATAGCACACAAATAATGTTTTCTAACTCTGAAACTGACCCTTTTAGGCTTCGATGGTAATTGTGGAGTTTTGGTTTTGGTGGTCGCCTTAAATGCAAATGAGATTGTGATCTTTTCAGAAGAGGGCGGAGCTACAAACGTCACCATAGTGACAGATTCAAACAGGACTAATGTTCTATGCTAATGAGGGAGAGATGGGCACTAGTGGGCGGGGCTTTCCCCCTCTGATGACATGCACAAAGGGAGAATGTCAATCAAAGTGTTTCGGCAGATAAATGTAATAATTTTTTACCATTAGAGGCTGTTTATATTCACACACTGCTGCCACACAACTGGGTTTAAACCCCTTATAGAAGTGATTTTTGCATAATAGCTCCCCTTTAAATTACTCAATAATTTACTCGCCCTCAAACCATCCTCAGTGTATTTAGCTTTATTAGTATTTTCACATTAAATTCTGGCTCTTCATGCTGTGTAATGATGTAGGAGAGATCCTTCTCAGCTGTGTTTGTCTGACAGAAGAAAGTCATAAACACAGAGGATAGATTGAGGATGAGTAAATCATTAAGTCATTTTAATTTTTGAGTGAACTATTCCTTTAAGAGAACTTCACTAATCTACACTAATGACTAACTGTCTTTCTACCTGTGTGTGTGTGTGTGTGTGTGTGTGTATATAGAGTACGGGCGGCGTGTAAAGGAGCGAATGCACCACAACATCCCTCATCGGTTCACAGTGGGTCTGAATATGAGAGCGGCTAAATGTGCAGTCTGTCTGGACACCGTTCACTTCGGACGACAGGCGGCCACCTGTCTGGGTACGCTTTTAATATCTCTCTCCCAGACTGCATGCATTTCATCAACTATCCAGTAGAAACTGTGATAACACTTTATACAGGGTTCATGCTGTCCTGGAAAAGTCATGGAGTTTTGACAAGACATTTTCCAGGCCTGGAAAAACAAAAAAAACCTAAATGTTTTGAAAAAGTCATTGAAATCTGTTTAACAAATATCTGTGTACTTGAATATATATGAGATGATAATATTGGGTATATTTCAAATACAATAGTGCCGTCCGTCTCTTCACGTGACGTTGTCTGTGTGGGGTAGAAATGCAACTTGCGGTTTCAGCTTCTCTTACTCACTTACACTGACCGTAATTCAAGAAACATTTTGAGTGTCCAGAAACAATCTCTAACTGCAGAGGGAAGGTACTGTGGCTGCTGAAGGCTCATTTGTACTATTCCTGTAAGTCTGGTGAAAACACAAGCCAACATTTCTAACATTTTCACACAGACAGCAAGATGCTTTCGAAAAACTATTTTACACATATAAAAATTAACACAAAGATTGTGATATTTTTTTATATGCTGTAATACATTTGAACATGCATCTTTTTGTCTTATTTACCACTTGTACATAGTCATTACATGAAATATTAGGTCATGAATATTAACCTGAACGTTTTGGAAATTTTAGGAATTTTAGTAGCACAAATGTGTATGAACGCTGTTTATAATAACTGCACTCTGTGAATTAGAGCTGCACAGTATATGCTTTCCGCATTGATATCGCAATGTGTGAATTTTTACCTCTATTTAAAGCTTGCAATGCAAATTTAATTACATCCTATGGTTTAATAAACAAAGCAAGTCTCTCATATAATGCTTCTACTTAAAATATTACCTTACAAACTGTATTGTAAATAAATTATAGAGTGTTATCACAATTTCTGCTGGATAGTTGATCAAATGCATGCAATTGTATCCTGGCTCTTCATGCTGTATAATGCTGTATTGTAAAATATTTTCTTTTTCCAATATTTCCCAAATGATCTTTAACAGATTCAGGAATTTTTCACAGTATTTCCTATAATATTTTTTCTTCTGGAGAAAGTCTTATTTGTTTTATTTCGGCTAGAATAAAAGCAGTTCTTAATTGTTTTAAAGCCATTTTAAGGTCAATATTATTCGCCCCCTTAAGCAATATTAGTTTTGGATAGTCTCCAGAACAAACCACTGTTATACAATGACTTGCCTAATTACCCTAACTTTACCCTAATTAACCTAGTTAAGCCTTTAAATGTCACTTTAGGCTGAATACTAGTGTCTGGAAGAATATCTAGTCTAATATTATGTGCTGTCATCATGGCAAAGAGAAAAGAAATCAGTTATTAGAAATGAGTTATTAAAACTATTATGTTTAGAAATGTGTTAGAAAAATCTCTCCATTAAACAGTAATTATGGAAAAAAAATATACAGCAGGGCCAATAATTCAGACTTCAACTGTATGTGCAGATGTGCATTGATCCTAAGTGTCCTAAATGTGCAATGTGCAAAAACGTGTGTCTCGTACTCATGTGTGTGTGTGTTTTCCTCCAGAATGTCACACTCTCTGCCACCCCAAATGTTCCCCATGTCTGCCGGCCACCTGTGGTCTTCCTGCTGAGTTCGCCACACACTTCTCGGAGGCTCTGTGTCGGGATAAGACCAGCTCCCCCGCTCTGCAGGTCAAGGAGGCGTCAGGACATGTGCGTCTGGAGGGCTGGATGAAGCAGCCCAGGTCAGAATATCACCATCATCATCATCATCCTCCGCTTAGCAGTTTTATTATAGGCCCATTTGATCTGAATCTATTGTTGAATTCTTGGGAATAAACTGTGTGATGTTTTCTGTAAAGGTGTATTTCCTTATATAAACATACTGTGATGATGATGATGATGATGATAAATAATGTGTTTCTGTTTGGTTGTGTGTGTGTGTGTGTGTGGTTGTGTATGTTTGGTGTGTGTGTCTGTGTCTTTGTGTTTTGTGTGTTTGTTTGTTGTGTGCGATCGGTGCGTGTGCTTGGTGTGTGTTTGTGTATGCTCGGTGTGTGTGTGTTTCTGTTTATTTGTGTGTGTTTGTGTATGTGTGGGTCTGTGTCTTTGAGGTTTGTGTATGTGTTTTTGTTTGTTTGTGTGTGTGTGTGTGTTTGTGTATGTTTGGTGTGTGTGTCTGTGTTTTGTGTGTCTTTTTGTTTGTGTGTTCTTGCTTTGTGTGCATGTGCTTGGTGTGTGTGTATGCTTGGTGTGGGTCTGTGTTTCTGTTTGTTTACATGTGTGTTTGTGAATGTTTGGTGTGTGTGTCTGTGTTTTGTTTGTGTTTCTGTTTGTGTGTTTGATTGGTGTGTGTGCACATTTGATGCATGTGCTTGGTGTGTGTGTGCTTGGTGTGTGCATGTTTAATGCATGTGCTTGGTGTGTGTGCGTGTGTGTG